>LZPO01066310.1:198983-219819 GCA_001675575.1 Neotoma lepida | reverse complement strand
TTTTTCCTCCGATCCTCAGATAAATTTTATTGGGGAACACAGATAAAATATCACCACAGTGTATGACACTACACTCAGCACAAGAAGTTTCTTTTTTTTTAAAGGGACATACTTATATTAAGAATGGAAAAAGAAGTTAAAGTACTACAAAAGTTTTAGTACTAAAGAATTCAAATGACTAATAAAGATTTTAGTTAACTATGCTAAGTGTATATATATGTTAGTATAATACACATCTTTATTGTTTGAGAATTTCATAGGTGCATATAATGTGTTTTGATCAAATCAACCCCAATAGTAAAAGCTTTATAGCTTTGAAAATAATATCATATATTGTATAACTTCTACACTAATAGAAAAGGGGTAAGACATGCAAAAAATAAAACAAACANCCACACAAAAACAAGCAATCAGATTTTGTCATGCTGAAATGAGAAGGAATAGACTGCATGTAATTAGATGGAAATGTGGCCANACATTCTCTTGAAACTCAGTCTCACGTATCCNGGCTTGCATCAAACTCCATATGTAGCCAAGAATGACCTTGAACTTTGAGCTCCCTGCCTACATATTCCAAATGATTATAAGAGTATACTGCCATGCCCATTTTTGTTGTTTGGTTGATTGGTTGGTCATTTTTTTTCTAATACAGTGCTGGGTATCAAAGTCAGGGCTCTGTGCATGTTAGGCAAGCTCTGTATTAACTGAGCCGCACTCCCAACCCTGTCTCTTATACACATCTAGATGTGTATAAGAGACAGGGATTGGGCAGCGGTCTTGGGGCCACAGTCATGACTGAGGCTGTGGAGATTGTGGAAATAAAGCAGAGGACAAGGAGTGGATCCCTGTCACCAAGCTGGGCCGCCTGGTCAAGGACATGAAGATCAAGCCCCTGGAGGAGATCTGCTTGTTCTCCTTGCCCATTAAAAAAATCTGATACTAATTGAATTTTTCCTGGGAGCATCCCTAAGTTTATGCCCATGCAGAGGCAGACTCAGACTGGCCAGAGGACCAGGTTCAAGGCTTTTGTCATTACTGGGGACTACAATGGTCATGTTGTTAGCCTTGGTGTTAAGTTTTCCGAGGGGGTAGCCACTGCCATCAGAAAGATTTATATAGAGATGGCTTGGGGAGAGGGAGACATATTCTTCAGTGGTGTAACCACTGATAAGGTGCCCATGCACCTGTTAACAAACCTATTGAAATTCATTGTGTCACACACACAAAAGATATAAAAATAGAAGGGGGAGGGGCAAAAGAGGGTAATGGGGGCATGAATATGAGATACATATGTACATGTATGCAACATTATAATGAAACCTATTATTACGTATAATTTATATATATTACAAAGCATTCTTAAAAGCTGAGAACAGCTAATGTCAAGTAGGAATTTAATGGGTAAATAATTTACGGTTCTATCCTTTGGAATCCAGTGGACTATCACAAATTGGTAGAAACCATTTAAAAATTATACAGATATCAAAACAGATCCACCACCAAACCAAATAATCAAGGCACAGAAGAATAAGAACAACCAGGCTTGGTGGTACAATCCTATAGCATCAGCACTTGGGAGACTGGGGCACAAGACCAGGAACTCAAGGTTATCCTCTGATAGGCTATTATGCACTTTGAGGGCAGTCTTCCGCATTGAACACAGCTATAATCCCAGGACTTGGGAAGTGGAGGCAGGAGAATCAGAACTTCAAGGTGACCCTCAGACACATGGCAAGTTTGAGGCCTGGGCTACATGATACCCTGTCTCAAAAAATTCTAAGTGTGATACATTATTTGTAGTGGGATTGACACAAAATTATGTGCATGNATTACATTTGTGGTAAATAAAAAAATGATTCTAGGTCTTGGGTAGATGGCTCAGTGGGTAAAAACACTGGAAGGGTAAGAGTGAGGACCTGAGTTCAAATCTCCATACAAAGCCAGAGATGGTCGCACAAACCTGTAATTCCAACGCTCCTATGGGGAAATGGGAGGTAGAGACAGGGGAATGTGGGAGGCTTCAGGAGCCAGGCCTTGGGACAGAGCAGGATGGGGGAAGGGAGAGATGATAAAAGCCCATTGTTTCAAACAAGATGGAAAACAAAGACTGACACCCAAGGGTGTCCTCTGACTCCACAGGAGCACCATAGCAGGTATGTTCCCACATTCACACACATAAACATGCATACACACACATTGTACACACACATGCAGTAAAAATAAAATTCAAGCTGGCTGTGGTGGCATGCACTATAATCCCAGAATTCCTGAAGGCAGAAACCAAAAGATTGTCACAAGTATGAGGCCAGTCTGGTTGACATAGAGAGTTTTACAGGTCAGCCTGGGCTAGAACAGCAAGACACTGCCTCAAATGGAAAAGAAATTAAAATATGGGGTTAGTGAGCAGCTCAGTGGTGGGGCCCTTCCCCTGGTGTCTGTGAGGCACTGTATTTCATCCCCAGCACTAGGAGAGATTTTAAATGTACAAACATGGGACACAGCTCAATGACAAAGCATTTGGCTGGATTCAAAACTATAGGTTCAGTCCTAGCGTCTCCAAAACCTGAACTATCTACAAGAAATCTATGAGATGATGCAAAGCAATTTTATGGTGCTATATTATAGTTAAAACCCAAACTAGATCTTAAGTATACTTGCTCCCAAAGAAAATGTACTATTTCTTTTTATTTTACTTTTGAGACAGAATGTTGTTGTTTGTTTTTACTCTTTTTAGGAGGTCTGCCACCCAGCTCCCAAATAAATTACACACACCATTACTAAGTTAATAATTTTCTCAAATTAACCTGTCTACCTTTTGCCTCTGGGCTTTTACTTTTCTCTTACTACTGTAAATCTTACCCTTACTCCATGGCTGGCTGTATAGCTGGGTAGCTGGATGGCTGGCCCCTGATGTCTTCCTCCTTTTCTGGCTACTTCTTCCACCCCTTCTCCCAGATTTCTCCTTCTATTTATTCTGTCTGCCTGCCAGCCCNGCGTATCATTTCTCCTGCCTTGCCGTTGGCCTTTCAGCTCTTTATCAGACCATCAGATGTTTTAGACAGTCACAGTAACACAGGTTCACAGAGTTAAACAAGTGCAACATAAACAAAGTAACACTTAAAATAATATTCCCCAACGACAGAGGCTCACTATATTGCCCAGGATGGCCACATATTTGTGGGTTCCAGTGGCCCTCCTGGTGACTCAGCTTCCCAAGCAGCTGGGATGACAAGTATACACATTACTATGCGCTATAGTACGTTGCTTGAAATCTGGGTCTCAAAGCCAGGCATTTTGTGNTATGATTTCATAATTAAACAAAATTAACTGAAAACAAGATCACAACAACTTTATTATGAACTTTATACTGTTTATATTAATTATAAAATATTGAAAACGGCAAAGTCCTGTTTTTGTTTGTTTTGAGACAAGGTTTCATGTAGCCCAGGCTGAGCCACCATGTGGTTGCTGGGAATTGAACTCAGGACCTCTGGAAGAGCAATCAGTGCTCTTAACCTCTGAGCAACCTCTCCAGCCCCCTCCCCCCCAGGCTGGCTTCTATATAGCTGAGAATAACTTTGAATTTTTGACCCTATTGTCTCTGATTCCCAAATGCTAGGATTACAGGCATGTGTACCACACCCGAGGATCCAAGCCCTGGGGAGTCTGCACTCCAGGCAAGCATCCTGCCAATTGAGCTATATTTCCAACCACACCAAGNGCTTTTTAAATTCCCAGACATATTCAGGAGCATTGAGATACTTGAAAAGAATTCAACTACTAAAGATTGAAGAACAGTATCATTTTGTATTGTATCATTTACTTAAAATTTTTAATTAATGTACAAAATAATGATTTTCATCATGACATGTTCATATTTGTATCTTGGCTTCTATCATTTATTTTTAATGCAATGTGTTTCTTTTCCTAATAAAGACACTAACTAGGCTTGTCTTCACAAGGGGAGAAAATATAATAATTCCCTAAATCTCCATTCTTCATCTCTCCAACTCTCAGCTCAGGATCCTCTGCAGGTCTTTCATTTGGCCTGGGAGTCATGGGCACTGGTAAATTGAACTACCAAAAAGGTAAACCCAAAACTTCTTGGAGGTTTCATTAAGTCCAGATGTTTTACTTTTCCTTGTTTTGGAGTTAAACTGAAGAATCAGCCGGGGGAGGGGGCGCCAGATGGCTCAGCAGGTAAAGGCACTTCTGCTAAGTCTGAATACTGAGCTCTGTCCCTGGGACCCACATGGAGGAGGGAGAGAACTGACTCTCACAGGTTGTCCTCTGACCGCCACACATGCACAATAAACAGAATTTACAGAGTGTAANTGGGAGAGGCCTGGCATGGTGGCCTACCTGTAATCCCAGCACTAGGGAAACAGAGGCAGGAGGATCATCATAAATATGAGGAGTGCCNGACTACATAGTGTCAGGTCAGTCATGTATACGATTTCAAAAAATCAAGGAGCTAGGTATGGTATGTGGTGTGGTGGGTATGGTGGGTGCCTCACACCTACAATCCTAGCATTTTAGAGTCTGACGCAGGAGGAGACATNAATGTGAGGCTAGCCTGGGCTAACCAGTGAGACCACGTCTCAAAAAACAAAGAAAGTAGAATGTTGTTTAACCTTTTATTTATTTATTTATTTATTTATTTATTTATTTATTTATTTATTTATTTATTTATTTTACATTTGTGCTGCAAGCAGCAGGAAAATGTAATGGAATTCAGCTACTATTACAAAAGCTACTACTTGGAAAAGTCAAGGATTTTTCCGAAGGTCAAGCCATGGCTTAAGAAGTCTTGATGATATTTTAGCTTTTGTATATATATTAGCTGATTGCTGCAATGATTTCCTTGTATGCTATGTACACTTCTAAGAATCATAACAGTATATTTTATCTGAAATACCTATCAAGCATCCAAGGCAAAATGATCTCCTGAATTAAGGTAAATTAAGCTCAGACTCTCCTTACTTATANGGTCTTAGTGGTATTTATACTAACATTATAGACTCCTAACATTTACCTAACCACTTCCAGGAATGTAGATTGAGCACATAAATTCCCATTTTGATATATTAATCGATCTTAGCTCTCAGTTGACCTCCTCCTTTAATCACTCCCTTTTGGGGTTGTAAAAGAAATCCTGATGGTCACTGCCTGAGGAAAACTTTTGTCTACCTTGATGACCCTGTAAGAATTCAAGCCTGATGACCTTGCTTTAGCTAGAGCACTGCTATTGCATGGGTATATAACTGTAAACCTCAGAGACTTAGAGAGAATTTTGAGGATTTTGACTGGAGAGGATTTTGACTGGAGAACTAGATGGAGAACTAGAAGAATGAGATGGAAGATGAGGAAGAGCCAGATGGGGAAGAACGAGATGGGTAAGAATGTGATGAGAAAGACCAAGATAGGGCAGAACTAAGAGGAAAGAATTAAGATAGTACTTAGAGGGGACAGCAGATAAAGGTAGAGAGAAATAAGGCAAGAAAGGAGCTAGGCATGAGAACAGAACTGAAGCTGTGTAGATAGAATTTTATCCCAGAGGAATAAAGAGCTTAGTGTACTTAGATTCTTTTCCCGAAAATAATTCTTGCCATTTGTAGCTTCTCTTCTGGGCCCCTGGGAAGAAGATTATTAAGGCTGGTCCTTAATAATATTCAAGACATTTGTTTGTGTGTATATGATCGAGTGTGTGCCCCAGCTTGTGTATGGTGGTCAGAGGACAACTTTCAGGAGTTAGTTCTCTCCTTCTACCCTGTGGAAGGAATCAAACTCAGGTCATCCAGCTTGTGTAACAAACACCTTTACCTGCTGAACTGTCAACAGACCTCTGAATTTATCCTTTGTATCATTCACTACAAAGAAATGCTAAGTACACCAGCAAATGGGCAGCCAGGAGTAAACCTCCATTTCTTAGGCTAGCTCTCAACAGTATCCAAATGATATTTTACTTCCTTCTGAAAATGGAGACAAAATACCAGAGTACAACTCACCACTGGGAAATTTTCCCAAGCTGATAGATGCCTGGCTNCTGATGGCTTCGCCTNACAGGCCTCTTTGGCTTGGCTATTAGCAAGCCTCCCTGGATCTGAGTGAGTTAAAGACTGGAGTGGCCTTGACATGCTGGAGATACAGGAAGCATGAAACAGACCCACTGATGGTGACCCCCGTGCTTCCAAGGAACGTTTCTGTATATCACTCAGCAAGAGATGATGAGGCCTGTGCAGAGCCAACAGCAAAGACTGCCGGAAGGTTCCAGTAGTGTCTTGGGGCTTAGTCAGGCCTCAGGAGGAGCTGCCTTCTGAACTTGTTTCTTGGAGACAATGTGAACCCAGTTTCTAAAGAGAGTTAGAATAGTTGAAGTGTCATTTGAATATGCGCGTGCACACACACACACACACACACACACACACTCATGTCATTCCTAATGCTATCTATATCTTTATAAGCTATGAATTTCTTTCATTTTCAATTTTTCAGTCTATCAGAAATGCCAACTATAGCACTCAAGAAACAGCCAAACCATAAAAACTCAGCTATGAATTGATAATGTGCATAAAATAGTTTATAGAGCCCTTTATGCCCCAGAGGAAAGCATAAATGTAACCTCATATTACTTTCTTTTCAGTGTTAAGAATCAAACCCAACGTGCTAGTGTTACTGGAGGTCAGGGTCTGGGATGGGTGTTTCCAGGTTCTCTGTTCTCTACTATATGGGTATGTCTGTGTGTCTGAGCGTCTGTATATGTACCATGTGTGTGCATGAGCCCTTGAGGTTCAAAAGAGGGCACTGTATCTCCTGGAACTGAAGTTACAGGCAATTGTGAACAGCCATGTGTTGTAGAAATTTATTTTAAGGTGTGTTACTTTTGTTTATGTTGCATTTGATTAACTCTGTGAAGCTGTGTTACTGTGCCTGTCTAAAACACCTGATAGTCTAATAAAGAGCTGAATGGCCAATAGCAAGGCAGGAGAAAGGATAGGTGGGGCTGGCAGGCAGACAGACTATATAGAGGGAGAAATCTGGGTGGAGATCAAAGAAGTGGCCAGAGAAGGAGGAGGACCCAGGGGCCGGCCACCCAGCTACACAGCAAGCCATGGATAAGAGTGGAAGTAAGATATATAAGAAGAAAGGGGAAAAGTCCAGAGGCAAAAGGTAGATGGGATAATTTAAAGCTAAAAAAATGCTAGCTAGAAACAAGCCAAGCTAAGGCCGGGCATTCATAATTAAGAATAAGGCACCGTGTATGATTCATCTGGGAGCTGGGTGGTGGGCCCCCCAAAAGAGCAAAAACAAACAACAGCCATGTGTGTGTGCTGAGAATCAAACCTGGGTCATCTCCAAGAGAAGCGAGTGTCCTTCATCACTGAGCCATCTCTGCAGTCCCAAGCTCCCAGGTTCCTGGTATCTCATACAAAGCACTGAAACAATCACATCCCAATATGCAAAGAGGCACAGACACTCTGTCTGAGGCAGAGAGATAGCGCAGATCAGAATACACTGGAGCAGCAGGCCACACAAGGAAGGATATTCAGGGGCCTGGTTATTATTTAGGGATTTCTTTCATGGAGCTTTGAGAGAAGGAAAAAGGCCAGTAAGATGGTTCAGCCATCTAAAGGTGCTTGTCACCAAGTCCAGAAGACCCAAGTTTGATCCCCAGGACTCACCTGGTAAGAGAGAGCCAACCCCTGGAAGTTGTACTCTGACCTCCACATGTATGCTGTGCTATATGTTCTTGTGTGTGTTTATGTGTACATACACAAATGTACACACATAGACTTGCAAGTTGTCCCCTGACCACCACAGGTGCACATGGTAAATACACATACACACATATGTAATTAATTTTTTTAAATGGAAGTTGAACTCTATCTAAGATTATCTAAGGTTACAGCTTACTCTCTACAACTGTTTGAAAACCCCACCCTCATACTCTGTGTGTCTTACTTTCTCACACATGACATATAGCTTGCTACCATTCACTTATTAGAAAGAACAAAGCATATTTTTATTTTTTTACCATATCTCGATGAGGAGAAAATCTCAAATCCAAGATCAATTCCCAGGAGACACCCTCATGAGTGGGTGTCCTGCACAATTTGCCAGTAGAATGTTTGCACGTCACAGAAACCGTTGCTAGGTGGACGCATCACAGATGAGCAAGGAAGGCAGGGCCCCTCTCAGAGTGGCAGTTAGACTGTGGTTATTGTCCTAACTAAGGAAGTAAAAGCACAAAGCCTTTTCCGCCAAGTATTAGTGAGCAAAACAAANCAAACAAGCAAACAAAAACAAATGCTTAAGAAAGTGATCCTAAAGTGAACAAACAGTCCATCAACCATGACCATCCTTGTTGTAGAATACTTTAAGGTGTGTTACTTTTGTTTATGTTACATTTGTTTAACTCTGTGAAGCTGTGTTACTGTGCCTGTGTAAAACACCTGATGGTCTAATAAAGAACTGAACGGCTNATGGCAAGGCAGGAGAAAGGATAGGTGGGGCTGGCAGGCAGAGAGAATAAATAGAAGGAGAAATATGGGCAGAGAGACTAAGTAGTCAGAGAAGGAGGAGGACTCCAGGGGTTAAGCCACCCAGCTANACAGCAAGCCATGGAGTAAGAGTAAGATTTACAGAAGTAAGAGAACAGGAAAAGCCTAGAGGCAAAAGCTAGATGGGGCTAATTTAAAGTTAAGGAAATGCCAAGCTAAGGCCGGGCATTTTTAAGTAAGAATAAGCCTCCGTGTGTGATTTATTTAGGAGCTGGGTAGTGGGCCCTCTAAAGACCAAAAGAGCGGAAACAACAACAACACATCCTATTTGGAGGCTTTTGTGAAGTTCTTGGGATAGAGCAAATGGTCACACCCTGATGTGTGTGTGTGCGTGTATGTATGTGTATTATGTGTGTATATGTATATATATGTGAATATGATATATATATATATATATATATAAAATCTGATCCCTAAGAGGATAGAAAATATTAGTTCTATCTACTATTCCTAAGGAAAAGATGATTTATCTCAAAAACTGGAATTTATATTCTAGGAAAATAATTTCACAGCAGAGGAAGTTTGTCCCTAGTATATGTATATTCTTGATGCCAAAATAGCAAAGAATACACTTCAAACATCAAAGAATACTGATAGCCTGATCTCATTCCAAGTTCTGAGTCAAGGGTGGAACCTGATCATAAATATTTTTGAAGCTATAAGGCCATTCAAATGTAAATTTAGAGCTGAAAGTGACTGCCTACTGTCTTTATTTAAGTACAATAAAAATTAAGGAGAGCCAGACAGTGGTGATGCATGACTTTAATCCCAGCACTTTAATCCCAGGCAGATCTCTGAGTTCGAGGCCAGCCTGGTCTACAGAGTGAGTTCCAGGACCACCTGGAATACACAGAGAAATCTTGTCTCAAAAAAAAAAAAATTAAGTAGATATTCAGATTCACAAGAATGAGAGTAATAGATAATTAAACCAGGAAAAACAAAATTTTTCTATATAAAATTCTTAAAATGATACTTCCTGAGGTTTGGGGTAGAAGGGTTTCCAAGGAGCAGAGAGACACTATTCTTTCACAGTTGACAAAACTTGGCTGAATGCTAAAACCTTGGTTTTCTTCACTTTTTATTCTTTAAATCAGCAGAGCAAAAGGATCTGCCTGCAACACTAGATGGCATCAATCTGCTAGCATAGATGTGTGACATGCCCTTAATCCTACTACTCAGGAGGTAGAGACAGGAAGAGCAGAAGGTGTTGGCCCATTNTCAACTACTTAGCAAATTCAAGGCCAGCATGAGCTACATGAGACCTTGTCTCAAAAAACAATAACAAGCCAGGTGGTGGTGGCGCATGCCTTTAATCCCAGCACTCGGGAGGCAGAGGCAGGTGGATCTCTGTGAGTTCGAGGCCAGCCTGGGCTACCAAGTGAGTTCCAGGAAAGGTGCAAAGCTACACAGAGAAACCCTGTCTCGAAAAACCAAAACAAAAAAACAAAAAAACAATAACAAACAAACAAAAACAAACACAAAAACAAACCAGGCAAGTAGTATATACCTGCATAGAAAGACTGGAAATTTGAGACCAACCTAGACTACACAGTGAGATCATCTCTCAAAAGACCTACAAGCAATAACAAAAGAACATGGCACATGTGTTACCTGTCTTCACATGTATATCCACTAATTCTTTAACAAAGAGTTAGGTTATAACAGAAAGTTTTATGTTTACTATTAAAATTAATATTCTGATTTAAAATGTTTTTATATCCATCTCTTTCTGTGTAAATATTACTGTAGGACAGATTCTTAGAACTGAAAAATCAAAGTAATTACACATTTAGATTTTTTTTTAGTAACAGAGAATCTAACTATTTAGCCTAGATCAGTCTTACACCTCCCAAGTGCTGATTTTATAGGTATGCGCCATCGCACCCTGATACAATAAAATTATATATAATATATATAATAATAAATTAATAAAAAAAATATATATATCAAGGCCTCACTTATGTAGCTCTAGCTGGCCTAGAACTCACTTTGTATGTTATATATCAGGCTGTAACTCTGTGGGAATTTCTCCCATCAATGTAGACCAGGCTGGCCTTGAACGCACAGAGATCCTCCTGCCTCTGCCTCCCAACTGCTGGGATAAAAGGCATGTGCCACCATGCTACATTTAAACTTATGAATTTGAAAATGGAGCCTGGGCAAAAATGATACACAGCATTAGTAGTGACTGCCAATATTAGCATTGAAATATTTTGTCTTTCTAGTCCCAGAAAAATGGCCATTTTGTCTTTACTTACCTGCCGTCTGCAGTGTTTGGCAGGATTGCCTTTCTTTCTATGAAGTGTGTGTTCATTTGCTTCCTAAGACAACAGGTTTTTTCGGTTTTTTTTTGTTTTTTTTCGGACATTAGGCTCTCCTTTTTCATTCCCTTTCCCCACAGCTTCTCATCTCCAGGAATTCTTTTTTCTTTTTTTAAAGATATGTAAGAAGGGGGTCTGGAGTGGCCCCTTAGTGATTAAGAGCACTGGCTCCTCTTCCTGAGGACCAGAATTCCGTTTGCAGCCCCCATATGATGGCTCACAACCATCTGTGTAACTCCAGTTCCAGGGGATCTGACAAACTCTTCTGGCCTCTGGGGGTACCAGGCATGCAAACTGTGCACAGACACATGCAGGCAGAACACTCATCCATATACATAAAATAAAAGCAAACAAACTAAAAAAAATAAAGATGTACGTGAAAGATCTCATATGGGGGCTCAAGAAGACACTGAGATGAATTGTTGGAGAGTAAGAAAATGTATTAAAAGAGCTATTAGTGCCATGGACAGATAAACATAGACAACAGTAAGGCAGCCACTCTAAAGAGAGTTCAAACCCCAGGACCAGAGACAAGGCACCATGGTGGGGACTCCGAAGAGAGGAAATCAGGGCTCATGAGGCAGAAGCAGGATTCTCTTCCTGAGGATAGGTACAAGCACAAGCCTGTAGCTAGGCCCTCCTGGGCGGGAGGCAGAATAAGGGTGGGAAGAAGGAAGTGCAGCCACTTATACCCACGTGGATGCAAACTCACTCCCCCAGGTCGCAGCTCTGCCACCTGGAAGTCTTAGCTAGAGACTCATAGACAGTGTGTCAGTAGCGTGCCTGTGGGTATCTGTAACAGAGAGAGAGCTGTTGTCCTGTAGTCTGAGCAGCAGCTGGAGTCTGACAGTACAGCCTTATTGTGTGTGTGTGTGTGTGTGTGTGTGTGTGTGTGTTTACACCAAGCCTGCATGTGGAGGTCAAAGGATAACCTTGAGGAATCTGTTCTCTCTTTTCACTGTTTTGAGGCAGAGTGTCTCTCATTCTTTCTGCTGTTTCCCGATGATTCTCCGACCTGTCTCCCAGCTCACAGGAGGCATGCTGCATTTACAGATGCACTCCATTGCATCCCACTTTTCACTTTGGGTCTCTGTTGGAACTCAGGTTGTCAGGCTTTGCACGGCAAGTGTGTTTACCCATAGAGCCATCTCCCCTACCCATCAGGGATTCTAAACATTGAAACGTTCTGGGGACAGGATGTCCGGGAGGCATCTAAAAACATTTGAACTGATTTGGGGATCTTATTCCCCAATATGATCCTTTCACAAAAAAGTTAAAATGGCAATTCGACCTGCCTATTGCTCAGGCCAAATCCTTGCTTTCTCTCTTATATTCCAAGCCACTTTCTTGAGTCCGGTTTCTTTCACATCAGATGCCCAGAGAAACTTATCTTGGAAGTATAGCATTCATGCTAAGGATGTGGCACAGTGGTTGAGTGCTTGCCTAACATGTGTGTTGTGTGAATTCCGACCTTCAGCAGTATAAAATTAAAACATGAAAAAAAACTATATCATTTTCCCATCTCCTCCGACATCACCACCTATCCTTTTAGCTGAGGTTTTTTTGGGATTTTGTTTTGTTTATTTTTTCTTTCTTTGTTTTTCAAGGCAGGGTTTTTCTGAGTAGCCCTGGCTGTCCTGGAACTCACTCTGTAGACCAGGCTGTCCTGGAACTCAGAGATCCACCTGCTTCTGCCTCCTGAGCTCTGGGATTAAAGGTGCGGGCCACCACGCTTGGCTGTGGTGGATTGAAAAAGAATGTCGGCAATTTACAGGAACATTTTCTTCCATTTAAAAATATTTATTGTATGTGTTTGCGTGTGTATAGCTTGTGTGTTCAGGAGCCATGGATGTCAGAAGAGGGAGTTGGATTGCCTGGAACTGGAGTTATAGGTGACTGCTGTGTGGGTGCGGGAAACCAGGCCTGGGTCCTCTTTATTATTGAGACAGNGTTTCCGCCGGGCGGTGGTGGCACACGCCTTTAATCCCAGCACTTGGGAGGTAGAGGCAGGAGGATCTCTGTGAGTTTGAGGCCAGCCTGGACTACTGAGTGAGTTCCAGGAAGGAAAGGCACCAAAGCTACACAGAGAAACCCTGTCTCAAAAAACCCTGTCTCTTATACACATCTAGATGTGTATAAGAGACAGGTCTGCATGTACACCTTTAGGCCAGAAGAGGGCATCAGATCCCACTACAGATGGTTATGAATTGATTGAACTCAGAACCTTTGGAAGAGCAGCAGGTGCTCTTAACCACTGAGCCATCTCTCCAGCTGCCTGGGTCCTCTTTAAAAGCAGCAAATACTTAAAACACTGAGCCAACTCTGCAGGCCTTTTCTTCTCTCCCCTCTCCCCTTTCCTCCCCTTTTCCTTCTTCCCTCTCCCCTGTCTCCTTTCCTCTCTCTCCCCCTCTCCCCTGTCTCCTCTTCAGTCTCCTTTTTTCAGACAGAGTTTCATGTAGGTAGGTTTGGCCTGGTACTTGCTATGTAGTTGAGGATAACCTTGAACTCCTGATCCTCCTGCCTCCACCTCCCAAGTGCTGGGATTAAAAGTGTGTGCCACCATATCTAGTTTATGTTGCACTTGTACAGACTTAAAAAATAGTAAAGTAGAGGCTTGGGCTGTAGCTCAGTGGTAGAATTCATGTTTAATTACAGTAGAGGTCCTGGGTTGGACATTATCCAAAATTAAAAAAACAAACAACCAGCAACGAAGTCAGAGAAGATTTCCTAATTATATCATAGTGATGGTTGTACAGCTCTGTAAATATACTGAAAATCATAAATTTGTATTCTTAAAAATGGGCAAATTTTACAGTATGCACATTATACTTCAGTTAAACTGCTACTAAAACAAAAAAAAAAGAGAGAGATTTTCTAATTCTATNGATTAATGGAAAACAGCCCTCAATTTCAGGCAAAAGTTACAAACAAATCCATACACACTAAGGCAGAAAAAAAATCAAGTTCAGTAAGGCCCTGGCACTAGGGACCCAGCCGCTGGTAGAAGCCCTTGCCTAGCATACAAGGCCTCGGGTTAATTTCCAGCGCAGAAAGGTCAAGGGTACCACATGCCCTGCCTGCCATTAGTTGAAACATCCCATTCTAATAATGGCTGATAAATCAACAGCCATGTGGTAAAGTTCTAAGGACTTATCTTTAGAACTGTGTGGGAAAAACTGCAACCAGATAAGGATGAGAATCCAGCGTAGTTCCAGCAGCAGAAAAAGCGAATTCAGTTCAGCGGCTCTGGTACCTTCCCACCACCAGGCTCCGAAGGAAATGCCCAAACTCATTTCTGTACCAGAGCCAACGGGGAGGGGTGTCGGGCAGTAAGCAGCCAGCATCTAGCTGATGGACAGTGTGGTCTCTGCTCCAATACTGACTTGCTGAGATCAGAGGATCACTTATCCTGACTCCTGCTTGCTACCTCCACACTGCTGGTGCCCCAGCTGACGCCCTTCTCAGTTGCGGGGCTGAATCTGCGTCTGGGTTCAATCCTGGGAGGGTAGCAAGTTTGACCAAGACTTTTAAATAATGGAAGGCTGGGTTATAGCTCAGTGGTAGCAAGCTTGTCTTGATCTTGTCAATGTCAGGGCTGTGGATTGATCCTCCATACTGTCGCTGGAGGCCCTGACAATCTAATAAATCAGGTTGGACACCGTCCTTCATAAGCCAACTAAACAAGTAATGGTAAAATACAGAAAAGGGAGATTTATTCAATGGAGCCACATTGGGAAGAGGGACAAAGAGAAGTCTTATCTTCTGGGTCCTAATATGAGTGTACGGTGTAAGTAGAGGGTCAGACTCTTATAGAGCTGAACAGAAAAGGTATGGTCCCATCCATCACTATCTAGGCTTCATCCTTGCGAGATGATCTGTGTGAAATCTCTTTCCCTCCCGGAAACAAATTTCTACTCTGGCTGACACCAAGCCGCTTCTCCCAGCACAAGATTCCAGGGGAAAATTCAATTCCCTGGGGTGCTTTTGTTTTTCGGCAGACGGTTAACCAGAGGTACACAATTGCCTCATTCCTGCTAGGAGAGTTACGTTGAGGCAAAGTTACCCCACACTTTGGGCTGTGACCCAAATGGAAAGCCACGTCACCGGCTCCAGGTCCAGCTAGCCCAAGGCCACCATCAGCTCCTGCCCGGAGAAGCAAGGAGGATCCAAACATCACGCCGCGAGACACGGCAACGTACGACTCGGGTCACTGCAACCAAGAGAAATCTGAGCCAGGGAACTTGCTCGGACAGGCTCATTCTGCCCGGGATCCGGCCAGACCCCGCCCCCACCTCCACGCCTCCTAGACCTGATCTCTGATTGGCTGAAAACGAGGCGGGACGCTCCGGGGCCCGTCAGAAGAGGGCTCTGCACAGGCTCTTTGCACAGCCAGTCACAGCCGCCAGCCAGTCTTTGGCGACCGTCTTCATGCTGCCTGTGCCCTCCGGCTCCTGCAGACTCTTCAAGGGCCTTGCCTGTCATTGGGCCCCGACGTCATTCCGGGTCGCCTGCGCACCTTCGCATCTGGGAGCGAGGCGCAGGCGCAGTGGCTGCATTTCCCCGGGAGGCTCCTTTGAGCACGTGGGTTGTGCCGTCCGGCGCGCGCGCGGAGGGACCTGGAACCTGATTTTTGCTGGTGTTCATCGTAGGTGGCAGACAGTCAAGGCCATGGCACCGGCGGGAATCCTGAACGGGAAGGTGGTCTCCGCGTAAGCACCTGCCATTGCTGATAGAATAGGGGTGGCGGGCTCAGGGTAGGGCGTGCGGCTCTCCATGCACCCGGGTTCTGCAGGAGAGGTGCTTGCGGCACAATCGAATGGACTGGGTGGGAAGGACGGACCTTGACATGGTCCCTAGAATCTGAAGACCAGTTTCGTGAAGCTAGAGAAAGAGAAACCCATTCCCGGCCCAATGTGTGATTGCAATCGGTTGCCTGGTGGCTGCTGCACGCCTGTGTTTTTGGCGGCAAGTCCTGGCTTGACTTTGCTCTCAAAAGTGTAGCTGCTGGCATCATTCTACCCAGACAGGAGCTGCTTGGAGAGTCAGAACTCAGAAACCCAGCAGAGCCGCTTGCCTTGCTATTTAGTGGTGATTCGATTGTGGCTACTAGGCTTGACACGGTTGTTTGGTGACAGAGAGTCTAAGTCTTTTTGTTTTCTGACACAGGGTCTCTCCACAGAGTCCTGGTTATCCGGGGAGCTCACTCTGTAGACCAGGCTGGCCTTGAACTCACAGAGATCCTCCTGCCTCTGCCTCCCCAGTGCTGGGATTAAAGGCTTGTGCCACCATACTGGGCCTAGAGGGTCTCTTCTAATCCAACGCATTTCTCACTACACTGGTGACTGCCTTTTACTTTCCCTTCCTCCGGTTAGTGCTCCCCTTCCAAGGTGCCGCACATGTAAGGCGAGCGCTGCACCACTGAGCGACAACCCCAGCCCCCTCATGTTCCACGTTTTAACAGATAGATATCCGTCCTGGCACTAACGTTATTTTTTTAGTTTGACTCCTGTGTGTGGTGTCCTGTGTGACTCCTCCACATTCCATTTGACCTCACCTGTTCTGCCGCTGCAGATTTGAATGCTTAACTAGCGGCAAAGTTTGCCAAATGCACTCCCACAAAGTAACACCCTTTTGCTCTTTTGGGAGAGAGGGTTGGGAATTGAGCCCTTCAGTGTGCTGACCACTGGGCAGTCCTTGCTTTTTGTTTGGGGAGTTCTGAGAGTGGAGGGGAAGAAGGAAAGGTGTGTTTTCTGACCTTGAAGGTTGCTCTTGGGACATTAGGTATCTGGTTATTTAGTAACTGCTGTGGCTAACAGTAATTGTCCATTAAACCCTTGGCCTTGTCGGTAAAGATTCTAGAGAATGGTAGAAACCTATCCCAGGGCAAAGTGATCCTTTAGGGTTGGGAAGGTGAACAAATAGGAGAACTATGAATCAGATGGCCAGTCTTGCACAAAGGCAAGAAAGAACCCCACATTTTTGGACTAGAAATCATAATACATACATCTGAGTATTTTTTTTCTTCTTTTTTATCTTTTTTTAAAGACAAGGTCTTATGCAGAGGAGGCTTGCCTCAAACTCAAATGTAGCTGAGCCTGGCCTTGAACTACTGATTCAGTGCTTACATCTTCCAAGGGCTAGGATTACAGGTCCGTACCACTACATCAGGCTTTCTTTCTTAAAATAAACCTGAATGTGGGGCCTGAAGAGGTGGCTCAGGGGTTAGGAGCACTTCTTGTTCATCCAGAGGACTCAGTATAGTTCTTAGCACCCTGGTCAGACCACTCACAGCCGCCTAGAACTCCAGCTCCAAATAGATGCCTTCTTCTGGGTACCCATACATGGGCGTGGAATAACATATATACACATGCACATAAATAATATTTTTTAAGAAGCTTAATATGTCTATTTGAGGTTGGCTACATATTATGGGATGCATATAGATAGTAAATGTTTATGTTTGCTATAGTCAAGTAAATGCATGGGTAGTCATCTCATTGATTACCTTTTTACAAGACTTGCTAAAATAAACTTACTCAACACAATCCTGGTTACAGTATCCTTTGATTACCCACAGTCCTCAGGTTCTACCCTGGCCTCCAGACTTCTTACTTCTACTTTGTATTCTTTGGACACATCTTGTTTCTANCCCATCCCTGTTTTATTCTCTAGCTGTCTTCATGGATTTAGATCCATTGTAAGTGAGATTATGCAGCAATTTTTCTTGTAATGTCAGGGTTGTTTCCTTAAGCATAATGTCTTCTGGTTCTATCCATGTTGTGACAAGATCTNCTCTTNTAAGTATGGNTAAAATTCCACAGTATGTCTACAGTCTCTTTATCCATTTGTCTGTTGAGGCTGTGGCTGTTGTTCAGTGGTAGATTACTTGCCTGNCATGTGCAGTGCTCTAGGTTCAAAAGAATACCTAATGTCCTAAGAGCAACCCTCAATAAGGTCACAAACAATTTAGGTTGTTTCATATTTTTGCTGTTTTGAATAATGCTACCTGAGTGTACAGACTTCTTTATAAGGTTGTAATTTCATTTTCTTTGTTAGTTCTCATAATTCTATTTTGTTTTTAATTTTTTAAAATTTGATTTGATTGGGGGCAGGGAGATGGCTAAGCAGTTAAGAACACAACCACATGGCAGCTCACAATGTGACTCCAATTCCAGGTAATCCAACACCCTCACACAGACATACATGCAGGCAAAACACCAAGGCATATAAAGTACAATAAAAATTTTTAAAAATTNATTTGATTTAAAAATATTAATGGATACATATGCTGTACATATTCATAAGGTACTGTNTAATTTTTTTAAATTTATTTTATGTTCATTGGTGTGAAGGTATCAGATCCCTGAAACTGGAGTTACAGACAGGTGTGAGCTGCCATGTGGTTCTGGGAATTGAACCCCGGTCCTCTGGAAAAGCNGTCCTCTGGAAAAGCAGCCAGTGCTCTTAACCACTGAGTCATCTCTCCAGCCCCCCATGTAATTTTTAAATTTCTTTATTTTATGTGCATTGGTATTTGCCTGCATGTATGTCTGTGTGAAGGTGTCAAATCCCCTGGAGCTAGAGTTACAGACAGATGTGAGCTGTCATAGGGGTGCTGGGAATTGAACCTGGGTCCTCTGGAAGAGCAGCCAGTGCTCTTAACCACTGAACTATCGCTGTAGGCTAGGAAAGGTGGCATTCACTGGCTTTTCAGTTCCTTCAGTCTTCTGATACTGAATTGACTGTGACAGCAGGGGTGGCCACCANTGCCAGTGAGACCTTAGTGCCAGGTACCCACAGCCCATTGCTTCATTTTGTTTTTGTTTTTGCCACAAAAGGATATATCTGATTTTTTTAAAGGCAACTCCATGCTACTTTCTTTAGTGATCATATGAATTCATGTTTCTACCAACAGTGCACTAGGATTCCCTTTTTCCTGTGCTTCACTATTTGTCCATATATATATATATATATATACACACACATATATCTTTTAGTAGATTCTCTCCTTCCACTGAGGGATGGATGAAGGAATCAAATGGGTTGTCAGGCTTGTGCTGTGAGAANCTTTAATTGCTGAACTATCTCTTTGACCTTGTCCTTTTAATAATATACATCCTAATGGATGTGAAGNACTATCTCAGTAGTTGTAATTTGCTTTTCCCTCAGAAGTGGTGCTGAGGGGTGGGTGTGTGTGTCCGTTAGCTAGTTTTATGTCTTTTCAACATGTAGTTTACTGAAGTACATTGTTTCTGTTTAATGAATATACACATTCNTGTGTGTTCACACCTTTTACTGTGCTCTTTTCTTGAAGTGTTCCTATTAGAAAGATTGTGAAGAGCTGGGCGCTGGTGGCGCATGCCATTCATCCCAGCACTCAGAAGACAGAGGCAGGTAGATTTCCAAGTTTGAGGCCAGCCTGGTCTACAGAGTGAGTTCCAGGACAGCCAGGGCTGTTACACAGAGAAACCNGTCTTAAACAAACAAAACAAAAACAAGGTTGTAGAGCGATAATTTAGGTGTTCATCTTGGCAGGTAACTGGGAAAGGATGATATGGGTATGTTTTGATTGTGGAGAGGAAATTAGTTAAAAGCTCCATTAAAACAATGGCTGGAGAGATGGCTCAGTGGTTAAGAGCAATGTCTGCTCTTCCAGAAGACGTGGGTTCAATTCCCATCACCGACATGGAAGCTTATCACCATCTGTAACTCCAGTTCCAGGGCATCTGATGGCCTCCATGCATCAAGAACACACCTGGGGCACATATATACATGCCCAAAATATACAAAATACAAAAAAAATGAAGTAACAAGTAATCTGTGATACATATGCAGTTTTGTTTATGTGTATATCTAAAATACCTAGGAACTTTTTCACTTCTTACTAGCTGTATGGTTTTAAGCAAATTTCTTAATGTCTGTGNTGTAATTTCCTCAGATGTAAATTAAAGGTAATATCTAGATTATTGGGTTCCTAGCAGAATGAAATGAGGGTTTTAGTTTTGTGAGACAGAGTCCTTCTACATCACCCTAGCTGTCCTGGAACTCACTGTGTAGACCAGGCTGGCCTTGAACTCACAGACATCCCTCCTTCCTCTGGCTCCAAGTGCTGGNATTCAAGGTGTGCCACACCACGCCCAGCTATATAAATGAATTCTTAACAGAGAAACACTGAAGACTCTTCCTGATACAGTCAGTGTTCAATATACCTTAGCTATATCCATAGTCTATAATTGATATATACACAAATGCCTTCTTGATTTTCTTTTTGAAAGCAGTAGCTGGCTTGAGATCTAGTTCAGTGGTTTGCAACATTAGCTGCATACTAAAGTCACTTGGAGATTTTTGCTTTTATTAAAAGTGATGGGATGGTGGTGGCGCACGCCTTTAATCCCAGCACTCTGGAGGCAGAGGCAGGCAGATCTCTGAAAGTTTTGGGCCAGCCTGATGGTCTACAGAGCTAGTTCTAGGACAGCCAAGGCTATACAGAGAAAAAGAAAGAAAGGAAAAAAAGTGATGGGATAGGGGGCAAGTAAGATACTTCAAAGGGTAAAGGCTCTTGCCACCAAGGCTGAGAACCTCAGTTTAATCCCTAAGAGCCACACGAAGGAAGGAGAGATGACCCCTGCAAGTTGTCCTCTGAACCACACACAGACACAGACACAGACACACACACTTTTTTTTAATGATGTGGCCTGGCATGGTGGGTTAAGCCTGTAATTCTAGCTCTTATGATGCGGAGGCAGGAGAATCAGGACTCCAGGGTCATCCTCCACCGTACCGTGAGTTCCTGGCCAGCCTGGCCACATAAGACCCTGCTGCAGGAAAAAGAAAGAAGATGCAGAGCCGGGCGGTGGTGGCACACGCCTTTAATCCCAGCACTCGGGAGGCAGAGGCAGGCGGATCTCTGTGAGTTCGAGGCCAGCCTGGGCTACCAAGTGAGTTCCAGGAAAG
>LZPO01066310.1:179396-190524 GCA_001675575.1 Neotoma lepida | reverse complement strand
TTTGCTCTGGAGTCCTTACATGAAAGATCTAGCCCAAGGGCAATGGAGAGCCATGGGAGGCTCCTGAAAATGATGTCTTAGGAGATTGTAATGATTAGGAAGTTTTGTTTGGCTACAGCACTTAAGGTTTCTGGAAATTATGGGCTATAAAAATTGAAGGACTTACTACCGTTTAATTTCCTATAGCTTTGAGACCAGCCTCATGAAGAGGTTGTGCTTGCGTCTCTCTCCATGCTCGTTTTCTGTGGTTCCTCAACTTCCATTGCTCCAGCTGGAGCAGACTCCTAGCTTTNCTCCTCTTTATCTTAGGGTTCTTAGTAGCCAGCCCAGAAAGCAAACGCAGAGTACCTTTTCTTCTTCAAAGCAATAGAAACAGAGATGGCTTATTAAGAAAAAGGAAGAGGGGCAGTGAGATGGCTCAGTGGGTAAAGGTACCTGCTACCAAGCCTGATGACTTGAATTCAAGACCTACATAGCGGGAGGAGAAAATCAACCCCCTCAANTCNTCTGTCCTCTGACCACATACATACATACTGTGGCATACACCCACAGTGATTTTATTTATTTATTTGTCTTTAAGACAAGGTCTCACTATGTAACCCTGGCTAGCCTGGACCTCATGTATTCCAGGCTGGCCTTGAACTCACAAAGATTTGCCTGCTTCTGCTTCCCAATACTGGGATTAAGGGTGTCTGCCACTGTGCCTGGCCAAATATTTATATATTTTTTAAGGCCTAGATTCCTGTGCCTCATTGGTTAGCCAGCTTAAGTGGTGTCTTAAAATGACATCCAAGGTTGGCCTCCAACCTCCACGCATCTGCATGTTCCGCATATCCAGGTGAATACCCACATACAGGAAAACACACACGTTCACGGAAGAGAGAGCTGCCTGTTAGGAGAAGTTTAGGCAATNAGNNNAACTGGTTTCCAGCTAAAACCTTTTTTCCCCTTAAAAAGGAAACTTCAAGCTTAGGTTATTTTAAATGGTAGCATAGAACTCTGGAACATTCTGTCCTATGGTCTTATCCTACTGAGCAAAGCTAGTGTTTTCCAAATCACCACCTATGGCACTAAAGTTCCCATAGCTTTGCCNCCTGCTGAGTACTTTTATCTTTATTTCTCCCTAGACTTCCAGCTTTAGGTCCCAAATGCCCACTTACTTTTAGAAGGTTTGGTAAACAGATGGGCTGTGTCAGTATGAGATCTGCTCTGGGCTTTAGAGTACTCTCATGTAGTTGTTTTCCTATTGCCATTTCCCGGTCCCTGACGCTCAGAGGTATGTAGCTGTGACATTTTCTGTGTGCTTCGTGCAGATGTATCTAGAATCCTATCATTTTCTTTTTTTTAATTAACCTGTCAGCAGCGATGTAATCAATCTTGCCTGGATTCTGCAGTGGCCGTGGTTTCTTTCTAGTACCTNGGATTTAACACCTCTGGTCCGTTTCCAATTCAGCAACCAGAACAAACTTTTAACAGTGGACAACTGACCACGTGACCTTCAAAACCCTTCAATGGCCTCCTGTCACATCAGAGTTAGTAGGNTCTCATGCTGGCCACTGCTCCCAGTTTCCAGGTGGCCCTCAGTTGCCCACTCCAGGGTCTTGGCACTTGCTCATCTTTTTGCCAGTTGACTGGCCTCTTGTGAGTCTGTGAGCGGCATAAAGAGAGCTTCTCCTGCCTTTCTACTCGACAGGGGGGTAATCTCAAGTGTCCATCTGTTTCTACTATTGTTTCTTTTCTTCTTTTTTTCCTGCTTGCTTTGAGCCATTTTTTATGTTTTGGTAGTAATTGTACAGCATAGGTTTTGCTTAGGTTGGGAGAAGGTAGAAAACTTGCCTACCACATGCTTCTCTGCCCTCCTACCCCATTTTTTTTTTTTTTGTTTTTGAGACACATTCTCATGTAGCCCAGGCTAGACTCAAGCTCACCATGTAGCTGAGGATAACCTCAAACTTCTGACCCTCTTGCTTCTACCTCCCAGCTGCTGGGATTAAAGGCATGGGCTCCATGCCCGGCTTGCACAATAGAGTGCTGAACAGAAGCTGCTTTGTGCTCCTGTTTGTGTGTGTGCTCTGCGCTAAAATGCTTTGTACTGACAGAGAGGTTAGAGGGAAGGGAGCGGGAGAAGAGGCAAGCCTGGGAACTTGACACAGCTCAGAGCTCCTCCTCAGCTGCCAGGCACCTACTACAGCTCATTGTCATTGACAGGGAGCAGCAGAGGCTGGGACTGCTAGGAAGTGGAAACTCAGTCAGCTGCAAGACAGCCTGTTCTTGTTTCCCTGAAGAGCTGTGTCCATGATCCAGTCAAATCTGGTTTAAAAACAAACTGNGTGAGTTCCAGGACAGCCAGGGCTGTTACACGGGGCTGTTACCCTGTCTCAAAAAACTAAAACAACAACTAACAACCAAAGAAAACCAACCAACCAAACAAACTATGGCCTATTCTTTTTTTGAACTATATTCTTGTGTTGAGTAATNCTTTGAAAAAAAATTAGGTCACTAACTAGAAATAAAATTTGGAAAATTTGAGTAAAACTTAGTGAATTTTTTTTTTTTACTGAGACAGTACTGTACTGGCTTGCCTGATACTTCTATGTAGNTCAAGCAACTTGCTTGAGTCTCTCTGAATACTGGGATTACAGGAGTCTCCCCCTACACCCAGGTTTTATTTAAGACAGGGTCTCTGAGTTGCCCAGCCTGACCTTGAATTCACTCTGTAGCCCAGGCAGGCCTTGAATTTTTGATCCTCCTGAGGAGCTAGGATTACTGGCCTGAGCTACCATATTGTCTGGTTTTGGGCTCTTTTTGGGGGGGAGGGCCCTGCCACCCCGCTCTCTAATAAATTACACACGGATGTTTATTCTTACTTATGAATACCCAGCCTTAGCTTGGCTTATTTCTTGCCAGNGTTCCTTAGCTTAAATTATTCCATCTACCTTTTGCCTCTGGGCTTTTCCCATTCTCTCACTTCTGTAAATCTTACTTTTTCTCCGTGGCTTGTTGTGTAGCTGGGTGGCTGGCCCCTGGAGTCCTTCTCCTTCTCTGGCTCCTTCCCCTCACTCCTCCATCTCTTCTTCTTCCTCCCAGATTTCTCCTTCTATTTATTCTCTCTGCCTTCCAGCCCCGCCTATCTTTTCTCCTGCCTTGCTATTGGCCGTTCAGGTCTTTATTAGACCAGTCAAGTGTTTTAGACAGGCAAAGTAACACAGCTTCACAGAGTTAAACAAATGCAACATAAACAAAAGTAACATACCTTAAAATAATATTCTACAACACCACCAGGCCTGGCTTTTAACACCATGGTGGTCACTAGACTGGTCCAGATAAACTAGTTCCTGTGTTGTCTACACCTGCTGANGTCAGCAATGGGAANGCATGGAGAAGCAGAGCTGAGAGGTTTCCAGTTAGAGTAAGGCTTCAGACTGCCAGCTTCTGTTTGTGTGTCAAGGGTAGTTAAGGTGGGCACCAAGAAAGGCAAATAGAAAACTGGCTCTCCCAGAGACATAAGTCCTGTGGGTAAATTTGGATATGCATTTATTGGTATGATTTAGTTGACTGGATGCTCTAATGTATCGAAATATGTATCCCGGTAAACTTGGTAATCTTGGTTTCTTAAGAGGTTATCCCTCCTTAAGTTCTTTCTTTCTCTCTCTGTCTCCCTCATCTCACCCCCCCCACCCCTCCCTCTGAGATGGCTCATGTATTCTAGTCTGGCCACAAACTTGCTATGTGACTGAGGATGGCCTTGAATTTCAGATCCTTCTGCTCCTCTTCCTGGGTGCTGGGATTATAGGCATTTGCCACCACCCTGTCTAGGTTTTATATTTTGTCTTTTGAGACAGTCTCACCTTATAGCTCTGACTGACTTGAAACTTGCCATGTAGACCAGGTTGGCAACACTCCTTCCTCAGCTTCCAGGTGCTGGGGTTACAGAGGTGTGTCACTATGCCTGGCCTAAATTCTTTTGTAAGGAAAATTGTTTCTTGAATTAGGATGTAATAAATTCATGCTGAGTTTGGAGTGGTGTTCTTTGATCTGTCCTTCAGCCTCATGTGACACCCTGTGGTCACACTGGAGTGGGTTGAGAAGTTATAAACCAGAGTTCTCTGCTCTAAAGGCTTCTTAAGACAGCATGTGGAGAGTGGAAATGCTGAAGAGGAGCAGAGCCTTCCAGAAGTGTCCAAGGTTTCATTTATTCACTGTGGGATTATGGATGCCGTCAGCATCCGTGGATTCATTTTGTTTTTAGAGGATGGAACCCAGGGCCTTGTGCATCCTAGGCATGTGGCCTACCACTGCACTGCACTTCCACCCCAACTAAGACTTTAACATTTTTTTGTTGCTTAATTGTGTGGGTGCATGAGAGTGTGTGGCAGGATCAAATCCAGTTCCCTGGAGGTGGGGTTACAGACAGCTGTGAGGGGCCTGNTNCAGGTGCTTGGGTCTTCTGCANCAGCAGTTAGCTCTTAAATGCTAAGCTGCCTCTTCAGTCCCTAACTGAGATATTGTAAATCAACTCTCCCTATGCTTACCTCTTGGTTCAATCACTGTCAGTAGACATTGGAGAACAATCCAAGTTAAACTGAGGCCTGGGAAGTGGGTGGGAAGGCCATGAGATATGGCGTACCAGATAATACCCATCAGTGAAGGTGACTTTAATTTCTAGGAGATGCATCCAGTGACCTGCCTCACTTATGCTTGCCAGTGAAGGAAGTGGCAACTCACACCTCTTCTTTCCCTCTAGGCAAATAAGGGAGCGACTGAAGAGCCAGGTTACTCAGATGAAGGAACAAGTCCCTGGCTTCACACCTGGCCTGGCCATCCTGCAGGTAATGTAACATCCTATTCCCTTTAATGCCATCTTACCCAGCCTCTCCCCAGTGCGAGGAGCAGCAGCACTTCAGACCTCTCTTGTGAAACCTCAAGCACACCATGGTTTCTCATTGAGGGCTCCCTTCTGCAACCCAGCTTCCGGTGCCGGTTTATCCTGCTCTCTGCCAGTGGGGGTGCCCTTTCTCTAGGCACTTTCGTCTTTTTTGTTTGTTTTGAGACAGGGCCTTGTGTATGCCAGGCTGGCGTCAGAGTTGCTATATAGGCTATGTAGGCCAAGATGACCTTGAACTCCTAATCTTCCTGCTTCCACCTCCCAGCTGCCGGGATTGTAGGCATATGCCACCTTGTCTGGTTTTGTGTGGTGCTGGGGATGGAACTCAGGGCTTTCTGCATGTTAGGCAAGCCCTCTACTTACCGAGCTGCATCATTAGCCCTGCCCCTTAGGTCATCTTAGGACCCTTTGTACTCTTAAAATTTAAAGATCTCATGGAACTTAGATGCTAATAATTACTGTATTGGAAATAGAATTTGTGTTTTGTTTTGTGTGTGTGTGTGTGTGTGTGTGTGTGGTGTGTGAAGTACATTAACTCTTTTGTTAAAAGATTTTTTTTTTAGACTGGGTCTCACTGTGTAGCCTTGGCTGGCCTGAAATTCCCAGGCTTCTAACTCAGTGAGCTCTATCCGCCTGCCTCACCTCCTGCGTGCTGGGATTAGAGGTGTGCACCACCATGCCCTGCCCTAAGGATTTTTTGTTTTTAATTATCTGTATAAGTGTGTAACCTTGTGTAGATATGTGCACATGCAAATGTGAGTACCTCTAGAGTCCAGGAGGAGGTGTCAGGTTCCTTGGAGCTGATTTAGTGATGGTAGTAAGCTCCCAACATGGGTGCTGAGAACCATGTTCTGTTCCTCGTTCTTAACCGCTGAACCCCACCCCCCCAAATTAAGTGTTAAATAGAATTTATTTCAAAATGGCCAATAGGAAACTATTGGTATATTAACATAAACATTATGGAGAAAGAACTTCGTTTGAGACAGGACCTACTTTGTACCCTAGGCTGACATTGAACCTCATATCCTCCTGCCTGGGCCTCCCGAGTACTGAGATTATAGGTGTGCACTACTAACGAATTCCCCTCAAGTGCCTGCCTTGAGGGGATTTCTATCAGGGTCCAAAACAGATGCTACAAGCNGCTAAGGATTCTAATCTGAGGGATATTCAATAATTCTAAGCACACTGAATTCTTTAGTCCATTCACTTTATTCTTCTAAGTCAGTTCTATCTACACAGTTTCTTTTCTGTTCTCATATTTAGCTCCTCTCAGTCCCTCCTGCTCTCAGTCCCTTCTGCTGTTCTTTTATATCTATCTAGTTCTTTCCATCTTTGTCCTCATCTTGTTCTTTTCCATCAATTCCCTTCTTGCTGTTCACTCGTATCTATCTAGGTCTTACCCATCTTCTCAATCAGTTCTCCTTCCAGTGCTCTGAGAGCACCAGTATATATGCAGTAGTTCTTTGGCAAAGCAATGCAAGGCTTGAAGTTTTCAGGGTCACAGAGAGATGATAAAGGATCCGCACATAACTCAGTAATTGTCGGCTAGATCAAAAACNTAAGAGGGGAGAATGATTAAAGAAGAGTTCTTTGTTAGTGTCAACTAAAGACTAAGATCAAATAGGGAATTTGTGTGCTCAGACCATAAGGCTAGGTGGGATGTTAGGTGTCAATCAGTCACGAAGGGAGTAAACTGTCCTTGGTGCCGCTTATCCTGTAGTCCTGGCTGCAGCTGCTTGCTGAGGAGGAAATCTAGGAATAGCACCTGGCTGAGGAGGAACCAAAGCTTGATTTGCACAAGAAAGAAGCCCGGTTCCTATCGTCTGCCTGGCCCTGTAGGCAATCTCCTTGGGCCAGTGGGAGTGACTGCCTTAACTCAGTCACTAGCAAATGGCTAAAATGCGAGCAGTAAATCTCTTAAGTTAGGATCTTGCGTAAATAATCCGGGATGAAGGTAAGGGGTTGAGGATTTAATTGCTAGTGGTTATTTTCTCTATATCTGTAAGTAAGATGAGCTAATGTTTATGTTGCAGAAAAGGTAAACACGACTGGGGACAGTCATCCAAATGCTCCAATAATATAAGAAGAGTTGTGCCCAAGATTGATCAATCACACTGTTGTAAATTCTTGAAAGAAAAGTCAATTGGGGGAACTCCAATAGCACACAAGAATTTCATTGCAGGATACAGCTAATACATTNNNNGAAAAGTCAATTGGGGGAACTCCGATAGCACACAAGAATTTCATTGCAGGATACAGCTAATACATTCAGAAGCTAATATCGCCAAGACTCCTTAAGTCTTGGTTTTCCTCTGGAAAAGTCCTTAACTTATCCAGGTAATAGCTTTGTCAATATCAGCTGAATCTCTATGTCATATTCCTGCGGCTGGCAGCACACTACCATACTCAGTCTAGAATGTTTTGGTAGTAAAGTTTGGGGAGAAGGCATGAATTACATGTTTACATTTTGATTTCATTTATTTGGTGTGGATGCATGTGTGCCCCTTGTGTGCACTCTTAAGGAAGTGTGTGCGTGTGTGAGTCAAAGGATGACTTTCAGGAGTTGTCTTAGTGAGTGTTATCCTTGCTGTGGTGACACACTGTGGACAAAAGCACTTGGAAAGGAAAGGCTTATGTGGTTTATATGTCTAGAATCACAGTCTACTGAGGGAAACCAAGGCAGAAACTCAAACCAGCAACTTAGAGGCAGGAACTGATGCAGAGGCCAAGGAGGAGTGCTGATTACTGGCTTGCTCTTCATGGCTTCCTCAGCCTGCTTTCTTGTAGAACCCAGAACCACCAGCTCAGGGGTGGCACCACCAGTAATGGGCTGGGCCCTTCCACATTAATCACTAATTTAAAAAATGTCCTACAGACTTGCCTATAGTTCGATCTTGTGGAGGCATTTTCTCGGTTGAGGCTCTCTCCTCCGATGAGTCTAGCTTGTGTCAAGTTGGCATAAAAACTATCCAGTACAGGAGTCATTTCTCCTTCCACTGTGTGGGTCTTGGACCAAATTCAGGTCTTCAGGTTTGGTAATGAGCTTTTCCCCACTGAGCCATCTTGAAAACTATGCACTATTGTACATAACAGAAGAGCTGGATCCCCTTCTGTTTCCACGCTGGTCTCTGGCTGTGTGGTGTTCTGATTGAAATGTAGGAAGAAAACCTGGTTGGGTTTGGAGCTCAGTGGCAGAGCACTCACCTAGCATGTAGGAGGCTCTAAGTTTAATTTTTAACACACATACACACACACACACACACACACACATGTGTGTGTGTACAATTGGCCTCATACCAATTGTCTTAGTTAGGGTTTCTATTGCTGTGATAGAACACTATGACCAAAAGCAACCCGGGAAGGAAAGGGTTTATTTCAGATTATAATTCTACATCACAATCCAGCATCAAAGGAGTTCAGGGCAAGGACTGATGGAGAGGCTGTGGAGGAGTACTGCTTACTGGCTTGCTCCCTAAGGCTTACTCAGCCTTCTTCCTTATACACCCCGGACCACCTTAACCATAGGGTTGCACCATCTACAGTGAGCTGGGCCCTCCCACATCAATCACTAATTAAGAAAATGCACCACAGGCTGTCCACAGAGCAGTCTGGTGGGTCCATATTCTCAGTTGAAGTTCCCTCTTCCCAAATGACTCTAGCTTGTGTCAAGTTGACATAACACTAGTCAGTACATCAAGAGTCAACAAAGTTTTATTTTTGTTTTTTAGTGGTTTTTGTTTGTCTCTGAGACAGGATTTAGCACTTTAATTGAGCTTGCCTGGACTATGTGGCCATGTTGGCCTTGGACTTGTAGCCACCCTCTTGCCTCATCCTGGGAGTGCTGGGATTGCATGTGTAGCACCATGCCCAGCTCAGTTGTTCATTTTTAGAAAGTATTTGCAAAATACTCAAGCCTGAGTAATCATTGTTTGTCAGTTCTTTCAAGAAAAGTTGGGGGAATGCATCTGGTTCATCTGGCAAGGCAAAATAGCACAAGTGCTTTGCCTATTAATAGCCCTGAGTTTCCTTCCCAGACAGCAGGAGTGCTTGGGGACTTCCTGATTCTTTACATGGAGTCCTGAAAAGACGCCCAGGTTGAGGTTTAATAACATCAATAATTGGTATTGCTTGTCAAGAGCATTCCTNAGTGAAACTGCCATCTATTTTTCCTGAGGGACCATGGCAGGGTAGGAGACATGAAAAAGTAGTGGGGTTGGTGTCCTTGGATTGATTTGTGCTGCCACCAGCAGATTTATCCACTGTTACTTTTGTACCATCAATACAAAAGTCAACACACACACACACAAACACACACACACACACACAAACACACACACACAAACACAAACACACACACAACACACACAAAGCAAATGGCATCATACTATGTAAAGGTTGTCAGAACTTAAAAGGAAATTGCTTATGGCAAACCTTGACAAAGAGGTACACAAAGGGACAATTGTCATACATGGCTGCTTCATAGCTGTCATCAAAGTCTCTAACAACATACCACAACCTTCCACAAAAACACAACCTAATACAGAAAACATTTCTGCAAGGCTATCTACCTAGCAACTAACTGCCTGTCTGACTGTAGTCTGACATCATCATCCAGACACTACCCATGTGGCCCAAGCACAACATAACAAGATGCAATAAGACTAGGTACAAACCCTCACATCAAGGCTGGATGAGGCAACCCCAGCAAGAGGAAAACAGGTCCCACAAGTAGGAAAAAGAGTCAGAAACATCTTCCACTCCCACTGCTAGGAATCCCACAAGAACACCAAGCTACACAACCATAACACATATGCAGAGAACTTAGCACAGACCCACACAGGCTCCNTGATTGCCGCTGCAGTCTCTATGAGCCCCTATGACCCCTGCTTAGTTGATTCTATGGGTCATGTTCTCCTGGTGTCCTCAGCTCCTGGCTCCTACAATTCTTCCTTCCCCTCTTCCACAGGGGTTCCCTGAGCTCCAAGGGGATGGACCTGATGGAGACCTCCAATTTGGGCTCTCTCTGCCTAATGTTTGGCTGTGGNTCTCTGGATTAATGAGTTTTATGAAGATAGGTACACACTTCTTATAGGAACTCTCATTTCAAAGAAAGATTATCATTTTGATTCGTTTTAATGATACCCCTCCTTCCACACACATTTCTAGTCAGGGCCTCACCTTGTAGACCAGATCAGTCAAGTTAGATTGGTCATCCTGCTTCTGCCTCCCAAGTGCTGGTATTACAAGCATGTATCATCATGTTTGTACACTAATGTACACATTGATGTGGTTCAGTGTGATCTCTCTTGCTTGCTTGCATTCATTCATATTTTCAGGCAGGGTCTTACTGTGTACCTTTAGCTAGCCTGGAACTGACTATGTGGTCATATAGGCTGGCCCTGAACTCAGGGTGCNCCTCATGCCTCGTCTCTCACGTGCTGGAATTATAGTCGTGTGTTCCCCCTTTCCATCTTTTTCTTTCCTTAATTGACGTAGAGCTTCATGAGGGAATATTGCCAAACTCCGGTCTCTCTCTGTCCAGTTTTCTCCCTGATCTCAAGATTCATCCCACGGGGAGGTAAACATTTGCTGGGGCAGATGTACAGATGGATGTCTGAAGGATTGGTTTGGATGGCAGAAACAGCTTTCATTTGAAACTCTTCAGAATCACCGTCTTCNCTGTCCCACATTCTCGCTGCATGTCTGCACATATGCCATTTAATTCCTTGCTAAGCCTCTGTCCCTTATTTATCAAAAATTNCAGAATGAGTGGTAGTTAAATACCGCCTCCCCGACCCACACAGCTATTTATCTGCACAGCCCTAGCAGGGCAGAAGTGCACACTCAGAAGGCTGTGACTCTGCCTAGTGTGCTCCGTGCTGTGGTGGCTTTTCCTTTTTTTTCCTTTCCTCAAATAACTAAGAACCAAGATTCCTGTGGTGGGTGTATACCTGGTACAAACTTCTTGACTTAATCTTAATTGTTTGTTGTGGGAAGAAATAAATGTCAAGAATTGTGACTGTGGGTTGAAGATGTAGCTCAGTGGTAGAGCACTTGCATGCACCAGGCTCTGGGTTTATCCTCAGCACTGCAAAGGGGGGGGGGAAGAAAGAGAAGAATTCATTTCTGTAAATCACTGGACTAAGCCACTTCACTGGGTCCAGCAGTTCAATGAGAGGTCAAAATGGAGTTGGTCATGCAAACGTTCAATGCCACTGAGCTTTTTATCTAACTGAGAGAAAA
>LZPO01066310.1:135612-148271 GCA_001675575.1 Neotoma lepida | reverse complement strand
GGAGAGGGTGAATTATTTTTCCCTTTTGTAACTCAATTGTGCAGTTCTTGAGTGTGAAGTTTGTAGGTGACGACATTATGTTGCAATAAGTTGGACCAGCCTGGGATCCTCACCACAGTAGTGCTGGGCCCCTACCCTGGCAGTCCTGAGAGGAGGCTTCGCCTGTACAGCTCTGTCCAGGACCCAGACCTGTGGGGAGCTGTGCAGAAGGTCACTGCTTCCTGCCTATCTTCCACGTGGCCCTTCGTGGAAGGACTGGACACTCGGACCTCGTCTTCCTGAAAAGTAGAAGACCCAGCTAGAGGCTGTGTGTTGCCTACAGTGACAAGTGCCTCAGCCCTGAGCCCTTTGCATGTACCATGCAGCAGGGCTGAGCCAGTTTTCAGATCAAGCACCAGGCCCAGACCCCCCCTCCTAGTGACACAGTGAGCTAACTGCTGTAGAGTTCATATACCTCTAAACCTACTATATAGAGGAAGAAAGGCCCTCCACTGTCACCCTCTCCCCTTATCTCCCCTCTTGAGAGAGGGTCACATAGCCCAGGCTGGCTCCACCCACNATGTTGATGATGACCTTGAAGTGATCCTCCTGCCTTGTTTTCCAAGTACTCAGGATGGCAGGCACTCACTGGCTGTTGTTGTCCTCTTACCTGTTCTTCAGTCATCCTAGCTCAGCCCCCACCCACCCCTCCTGCCAAGTCCTGAGCGGTGGTGTTCTTCACAGGCCTGACCTTAGGCATCCATAGTGACCTTGGCAGGGCTGGAGGCTGTCTTTCCTACCTTTACTTCCATTCTACTGGTGTGTGTGTGTGCACTTCATTCAGTGGGATCACTGTCCTGCCACAAGTGTGTTCCTGTCTACCATGGCCTTCATCCATCATCTCAATTCACAAAGAACCACCCCTGGGCTCACAGCAGTCATTGTTCTGTGTTTTATGGTCTCATACTCCAAGTCCTTTGGGCAGGAAACAGCTTCACGCGGCTGGCCGTTTACTCTCTGAAGCGTTGCAGCCGCTGGCCTGTCACAGTGGAAGCACACCTGACTCTGTTTCCTTCCTTCCAGGTCACAGCTGGACTGCCTCTGCCCAAGGCTTACACAGAAGAGGTAACTACCATCGTTTCTCATCACTTGTCCTAGGAAACCACACCCCAAATCAGCATGGCTTAATCTGGCCATAGAAAACAAAGGGGGCAGTCACTCCGACCCTGGGCTGTTCCTTGGGGATGACAAAAACCTGTGGTGCACTGGAAAGCATATCATAGCAGTAAGTAGAATCAGCCCAAGGAGGATGGCAGGAAGCCACTGTCCTAGACCAGTGCCTGGTTCGCACAGTTTAGTCCAAGGGAACATTTGGCTATATCTGGAAGCCTTTTCTTGCTGTTTGTTAGAGATAGGGTCTTGTTATATAGCTCAGGCTGACCTTGAACTCCAGCCCCATAAATGCTGGGATTAGAAGCATGCATCCTATACTCAGCTAGAGAGAGTACAACTCGAGAGGTGTTATCGGTGTCTGATGTGTAGAAGCCAGGGATTGTTGTTAACAGCCCAGGGTGTGTAGCGCACCCCACCCCCACCTCCAGTAATCAAAATGACAGTGGTGCCGAAGTTAGGAAGCCATGCCCTAGACAGAGGCACATTTCTTCCCTTCATTGTCTTTCCTGCACTGAATAAGTCCTAAATGCCATTTAAATCAAGCAAGGAGAGACCTTTAGAAGTAACATTTTCTCTACAAGCCCAAAGCTGAGTTACAGATCCCAGACAGAGCCACTAAGTGCCCCAGTTGATTCTGCAGGCACATCATCTTCCTTAAGCTGATTTGGTCTGTTGGGCAGGAGCTCATAGAACAGTTCTGAGCTCCTTTTTTTTTTTTCATACTGATATCATTTACCATCAAAGAAACATCCCTAAGGCCACTGTGAGTGGTTACATAAGAGCCAGGCCCATGGCTAGGATACAGGGTCAGCCACTGTCACTGCTGATTCAATCTCTGTCCTGTGGAGGCTTTTACATTATCAGGCAGTACAGGGTCAGTGTACAGCCCCCAAATGAAGTTTGCGAAATTGACTAGGAAAGCGATGGTTGGTGCCTTGAGTCTGCCTGTCTTCTGAGCTGTGATTTGCCTTTTATGGTCATCTGTGTGATTCAGGCNTAGGAGGGGAATTCACAGCCCTCCTGCCACCCCCCAGCCTTTCCTGTGTCTAATTGCAGTGACTGCCCCAAACTGGCCCAGCTGGTGTCTTCATTTAAGACATTCAACTTATTTAAAACTGTTCTCAGTTGGTCTTATGTATTAATTGGGTTTTATGTGGCTAAAGGTAAGAACAATTAGAGTGCTCTTTAGACCATCAGATAGTCCTGATCTCAGATTACAATTAAAGGGGGGCAGGGAAGGTCTTGAACAGTGTAAGATCTTACTTTAACCTTCCTACTTTTCTTGCTGCTTTAGGCACAGAGAAACCAAGTAGGGGGGAGGGAATGGGAGGAGAGGAGGGAGGGGAAACTGCAGTTAGGATGTAAAATAAATAAATAAATTTAATTAAAAACAACAAGAAGTAACAGTGCTAGGTTTTCCTAGTGATCCAGCATGTTTCTATGAAGACAACCACATCTATCGATCTATCTATCTATCTATCTATCTATCTATCTATCTATCTATCTATTTATTCGTTTTTTTGAGGTGTCTGGCTTTATAGCTGTGGCTGACCTGGAACTCACTCTGTAACCCAGGCTGCCTTGAACCCACAGCTATATGCTTGCCTCTTTTTCCTGAGTGCTGGGATTAAAGGTGTATGCTGCTACACCTGGCCATATGTTTTATTTTTAAAAATACTAATATTTTGAGGTTACGGTTATTTGATTTTATTTTGATTTAGTGCTGGGGTCAGGCCCAGGGTCTCATGCATGCTGCTCTTTCTGCAGTCTTACCCCTAGTTCATTTTAAATGATACACCCTTTCTTTACAAAAAGAAAATTAGACACTATAAGAATAAAAAAATTGGGGCTAGAGAGATGGCTCAGCAGTCAAGAGCACTGACTGATCTTCCAGAGGACCCGGGTTCAGTTCCCAGCCACCCACATGGCAGCTCACAACTGTCTAACTCCAGGATCCGACACCCTCACACAAGACATACATGCAGGCAAAACACCAATGCACATAAAAGTAAGTAAATTATTTTAAAAAATAAAATAGCTATTCCTACCCTCCACCCCCAAAAATAGCTGGGCGGTGGTGGCACACGCCTTTAATCCCAGCACTCGGGAGGCACAGGCAGGTGGATCTCTGAGTTCTAGGCCAGCCTGGGCTACCGAGTGAGTTCCAGGACAGCCAGGACTGTTACAGAGAAACCCTGTATCCTTGAAAACACAAACAACAAACAAAAAGAATGTAAAAAACGTTGGAATTCCTTGTACAGTTTTTACATGTTGTTGTGACTGGAAGTAGCTTAGTTGGTAGTGTGGTTGCCAAGCAAACAGGAAGCTTTGGGTAGTTTATTCTACTACCACACAAGGTCAGGCATGCCAGTGCACTCCTATAATCCCAATACTTGCAAAGTGGAAGCAAGAGAATCAGAAATTCAATGTTATCCTTGACTACATCGAAATTTGAGGCAAGCCTAGGCAATATGAGACCCTATATCCATCCATCTATCTATATCTAGATAGATAGTTTTAAATCCTTGGGATACACCTGGTGGAAGAAAAAAACTGATCCCTGCAAGTTGACCTTTGACCTCCACATTCACCCCATGACACACACACAAAAAAAGGGGCACACACACACACAAATAAATGTAATTTGGAAAAATTAGCTGGATTTGGTGGTGCACNCCTTTAATCCCAGCACTTGAGAGACAAAGACAGGCAGATCGATGTGAGTTCAAGGCCAGCATGTTCTACATAGTAAGTTCCAGGCTAGCCAGACATATATATTGAGACCCTGTTTCAAAAAACAAAAGAAAGAAATTTTTTTAAGAGAGTTGATTAAGCCCTCCATAGCTTTGCTACTGCAGTGCACCTTGAATAGGCTGCATGTTAACACAGATGGGCATCTGTTTTCATTACATCTATATGATAGACATTTTTTTTTTTTGAGCAAAAGCTCATGATTTTATTGTCTTCATAACAAGATCAGCTTAGAACTGGATCACCTGGCCCTTTCTCTTCTTATCANCTCCCAGTTCAAAGTGCTTGCATCTCTTAATAGCCAGCATCCTCTTAGATCTGCAGTTGGGCTCGACACATTCAAGTCTCAGCACAATCTTCTTTGTAGTTTTAGCCTTTTTGCGGAAAATAGGCTTAGTCTGCCCACCATAGCCACTCTGTTTCCTGTCATAACGCCGCTTTCCCTGGGCATACAAAGAATCATTGCCCTTCTTGTACTGTGTCACTTTGTGGGGCTGGTGCTTGCCACATTTCTTGCAGGACGTCCGGCGGGTCTTAGGAACGTTCACCATGTTGGCGGGAGCGGTATCGGCACAGAAAGTATGATAGACATTTATTGAATGAGTGTGTATGTGTGTTGAACCTCCTTGGCCAAATCTCCTATTGAAGGATATAACGTTTACAGTCTGTCAGTGCTTTAAGTGATGATGCAGCAAACTTATTTAAACGTATATTTCAAGCCAAGAATGGTGGCACACTCCTTTAGTCCCCACATTCAAGAGGATGAGACAGGAGGATCACAAAAGCTCAGAAAATGTAAGATCTTATCAATAAATAAGTAAATAAGGGGCTGGAGCAATGGCTCGGTGGTTAACAACACTGCTCCTCTTCAAGAGGATCTAGGTTTAATTCTAGGAACCCACATAGTGGGTCACAATGACCTTTAACTCCAGCCCCAGAGATGATCCTCTGGCTTCCAGGGACACTGCATACCAGTGCACAGATTTGCAGTGCATGCACACAATATAATAAAATAAAGTAATTTTTTTCAAAGAATTAAACAAATAAATAATGTTTCCACAAGTATCTTAAGTTTTATAGTATTTGTGGGAGTATTATGGGAAGCAGGTTATGAGAATATAACAGTACACAACCCAGAACAAACTCTCATTTTTGAGATTGATTTATTTTTATGTGTAGGAATGTTTGCCTGCTTCTCTATCTTTTGGTCCTCCTTGGCTTCATGTCCTCAAGTGCTGGGGTCACAGGCATGTGCTACCACATGGTTCATGGGGTGCTGAGGATCAGACCTAGGGCTTGCATGCTAAGCTGAACTGGAGCCTCAACTGCTAATATTTGTTTTTAGGGTGGTTTTGTTGTTTGTTTGTTTTTATGTGTATGTGGGAGTGCCTACATGTATTTACGTGCACCACATGACTGTGTAGCTCCCTCAAAGGCAAAAGAGGACATCAGATCCCCTGGAACTGGAGTCACAGGTGGTTGTTAGGACCCTCTGCAAGAACAGCCAGTGCTCTTAACTGCTGAGCCATCTCTCCAGCCCTGGTTTTTCTTTTATTAGCTTGTTTTTATTCATGTGTCTCTGTGTGCATGCATGCGTGTTCATTTGGATGGGGGTGGGGGGTGATTCCTGAGGAGACAAGATGATGGTATTCCTTAAAGGTGGAATTAAGGCTCTCCTAAGAGACTTCTGACTTGGATGCTGGATCCAAACTTACTTCCTCTGGATGAACAGGAAGTAGTACTCTTTATTTTATTTATTTGTTTGTTTGTTTGTTTTGAGACAGGGTTTCTCTGTATAGCTTTGGCTGTCCTGGAACTCACTCTGTAGAACAGGCTGGCCTCAAGCTCACAGATCTGCCTGCCTCTGCCTCCTGAGTGCTAGGCTTAAAGGCATGCGCCACCACGCCTGGCTAGAAGTATTACTCCTAACCACTGAGCTTTCTGTCCAGTCGGGTACTTGGGTTTTCCAAATAGTATTTGCCTTATTTTATTAGCCTTGGGTTCATTAAATGCCCTGGACCTTCACTGCCTTCTTCTTGTAGGACCATATTTATGGCTGTGGGGTATTAAATGCCTTTAAGGTTGCGTCCTCTGTCGGGCTCTGTCTTGTGATCAAATGGTTTGCATGGTACTGAGAAGAGTCTCATTGTTTTGCTGCACTACAGGAGTTAATCTGATGTGTCAACACACAGGTTATAAGTGTAAGTTAAGTAGAGGCATCAAACTCATCCCCTTTGAACAACAAAGAGGACGTTCATATGCTACAGAATGAAGTCGGATACCCCAGCTGTCAAATTTTCAAGGTGTAGGGAGACAGCACAGCTTCCCTCCGTGCTGTACAGTCGATTCTCCTTCCTCTGCCAGCAGCACTGTGGGGTGTGCATCCCTGGCCTCCTGTTGGCGCACCTCCTTGCCCTCACTGTGAATGTCTTCTAGCTCAAAGATGTGCTCTCCTTTTTTATTTTTATGCTCTTTGTTCATTTGAGACAAGGATTCACTGGATACCCGGGCCGATCTCAACTTCTCCGTCCTCCAGCCTCTGCCTCCTGAGTGCTGGGGTTACAGATGTGCCCTGCCATGCCCTGGGGAAAGTTTCTGTCTTCAAAAGAAGCAACAGCTGTTTGAGGGTCTGCTGGCTTTGACCTTACAGGCCTTTTGCTATTGTTTTACAGGACCTGGACCTGGTTGAAAAGGGCTTCAGTAACTTGAGGAAACAGATAGAAAATGCTAGGATGTTTGGAGTACCTGTTGTTGTGGCCATGAACGCATTCAAGTAAGTGTGAAATCCAGAGAAAGGAGGAGTGGAGAAAATGCCAGGAAACAGCTCCTGCAGCAAGTTGTGCGGTGCCACTCTTAGCTTCATTTGGTTCTTCACTTACTGCTGTTGGTTATAGCTTGTGGTTTAGCCTGTGACGTGACAGGCATCATGTGTGTCACAGCAGACTCGCCACCTCACCTCTGAGGTCCGGAAATCAGAATTGCTCTTGAGGGCCCTCTTCTCTACTGAGCAATGGGGAGAACACACAAGCTTTTGGGTCGTTCCATGGCCTTTTGTACTAACAGAAGAGCATAGCCTACAGCATGTCTTTATTTCACTGGGGCAGGTGGGATGTTATGTTGAGAGAGTTGAATGTATTGAGCTAGAAGTGTTCATGCAAGAGCTGTGTGGGCTGTTTGGCACTTCAGCACTGTTGAGGGTTTCAAAATAATGCCCTCACCGCAGCGCAATGGGAAGAAGCATTTTTTAAAGCTAGTATTTGCTGATTCCCAGTGGCGCCCTGGGAATGTTCCAGATACTTTACATGTATTGCTGTCTAAACCTCATAATATCCCGGGGCAGCCCTGCTGTGACTCTTTCCAGTTTTTCCTTGTGGGAGCCAAATAAGTACAGATGAAGTAACTGGCCAAAAGTCACCCCAGCCCGCTGGTTACAGACCCGAGCTTGAAACCAGTCTGGATTGAGTAGTGTCCATTTTTCAGGTGGCAATCTGTGTGGGGTTTAATGGCAAAAGCAAGATCTAGCTCCCTTCCCCACCCCCTCCCATTCTTTAACATGAAGCCCTACTGTACAGGACAGATACAGACGCTGAACTGGACCTCATCGGCCGCCTCTCCAGAGAACACGGGGCTTTTGATGCTGTCAAATGCACCCACTGGGCAGAAGGGGGCCAGGGGGCCTTAGCCCTGGCTCAGGCTGTCCAGAGAGCATCACAGGCCCCCAGCAACTTCCGGCTCCTCTATGACCTCAAGGTGGGTTTTACCTGCTGTATGTAAACAGAACAAAACCAGAATGGAGTTTGTGTGAAAAGGAACTCAGTGTGGTAACTTGTGTGTAGTTGGCAGCGTCTACCTCGTGGCCTGATTCTCTCACGGGTGAGTCACCTCAGCCACAGCCTGGACTCTCAGCTAGAGACATCTGTCTGACAAGCACAGATGACTGCTCATTTGCAACTAGAAATACCTAGGGAGCTTAGCTCACACCCTAACTTTTTGAAGCTTACAATATATATATATGCCCTTTTGCAGGTTGAGCCTAGTATGTAACTCGGTGCATTGCAGGCTTTCACTGCAGCCTCAGCCATGTAGTAACAAAGGGGCTGTATCTGGCTCTGGAAAATTTTCTGACCACTTCTCAATAATAGAGCAAAGAAGAGTGCTCCCAAACCCACTTCCTGATATAGTGTCACCCCAAGTTCAGAGAAGCCTTCCAAGCCAAAACCAAAGCACCTCCACAGGCTTCGTCATCTTTTCCATCACCGAGTCAGGTGAATTACATCTGGCCTGGCAGAAGCAGTTTATCTCAGGACACATTGCAGTTACCTTGAAGAATGCTGTTCCTAGGGTTGTATTTCAGGGTGCGATTGGGTGTTAGTCTGTTGACGGTAATTAGAAACTTTGTTTGGAGTGTTGGGTGTACACTGTAGTTCATTCTGCTTGTATTCTCGAGGCTACTTTTTGCTTGGGTTCTCAAGAGGATAAGAGACTTTGGGAAGTAGCCACAAAAGAGTGGAGCCCGGATTAGATGGCTCAGTCAGTAAAGCGTCTGCCACATAAGCATGAGGACCCGAGTTCAGGTCCACAGCACTGTGTAAAGGCCAGATGTGGTAGTTCATGTCTGCAAGCCCAGTAGTGACAGAGATGTGTGTATCTCTAGAGTTGATTTGCAGACGGTGTAGCCAAATCAATGAGCTGCAGGTTCAATAGAGACCCTGACTCAAAAANAAATAAATAAATAAATAAAGGAGGAAGAGGTTTAGAGGAAAGATACCTGAGGTTATCCTCAGGCCTCCACCTGCACGTGTGCGGTGTGTGTGTGTCTGTTGTGTATGTGTGTGGGTGTGTATGTATGTGGGTGTGTGTATGTATGTGGGTGTGGGGGGGGTGTATGTGTGTGGGTGTGTGCACACACACAGGAAAAGGAAACTATATTCTCGAGTTTTAACTAAACATTTCTGCCTTTTCTCTTTGCACTGTGCCGATATAATACATGGAGACTTAATTAGCATTCTCCTGTTGATCTTTGGTTTTGTAAATGGGTCTGAAAAATCTGTTTGAACAGTCACCCTTCTAGAAAAAGCTATAAACATAAATGCACACAAATGTAAGGAATTGTGGGGTCCTTCTCTAAGGCGCTGTCCATGGTGCCTGAGGCAGGAACCCCAGACCTTGAGGGGCGGCTGGGACTTGCAAGAGTGAGAGAACCGGGCTTCAGAACCCTTCTCTCGCGAGAGCTCTTCCCGGTTCTGGCTTCAGAACCCTTCTCTCGCGAGAGCTCTTCCCGGTTCTGGCTTCAGAACCCTTCTCTCGCGAGAGCTCTTCCCGGTTCTGGCAAACAGGAGGCTGCCACTTTTTGGATTATTCAGCATCTGTGAGTCTTAAATCACCCCTCAACCAAAGTGTTTTTGCTTCTGAAGTTCTAAATGTGCCTTGGCATTTACCACACTCCAATTATAAGCTGCATAGGAACGTCATCTGCAGCTTCCTAAAGCCGCTCCTGAGAGCGCACTTTTCACGTCCGTTTTATGAAGTGCCCTCAGAAATGGTCACTATTTAGTAAAAACTAAAATCTGTGTTTCTATAGGTAGAGTGTTGCTCTTTTTAAAATTTTCCCGATATATTCATTTAGCCTTAGTTGCTAAGGAGGAGAAAGCCCAATAAGTGTAGTGTTTATATGTGTGTGTGCACACCTACATATCTATATGCATATAGAGACAATAACTTTGTATCTGTGAGATATTTTCCACTTAACCAAATCTGGAACTTTGTATTAAAATGGTTCAGTGTTTAAGGGCATTTGTGGCAAACCTGATGACCTGAGTTCAGTCACCAGAACCCACACTGTTGAAGGACATAACTGACTCTCATAACTTGTCCTTTGGTCTCCACACAGGAGCAAAGAGAAATGCATGCCCTTATGCTATACACATGTAATAAATAAATAAAGAGGTTTTTTAATTATAAGAGAATGTTTCTAACTCAGGGCTGGAGATGTAGCTTAGAGGTAGAGTGTTTGCCTAGAACAGTTGCTCTCAAGCTGTGGGTCTCTACCCCTTTGGGGGTTGAATGACCCTTTAACAGGGGTCACCAAGACCATCAGAAGACACAGATATTTACATTACGATTCATAACAGTAGCAAAGTTACAATTATGAAGTAGCAACAAAAATAATTTTATGGTTGGGGGTCATAGGGAACTGTGTTAAAGGGTCGCAGCATTAGGAAGCTTGAGAACCACTGTTCTAAATGATACAAGACCCTAGGTTTTATTCTCACCACTTCCAATAATCAAATCAAGTTTTTTGTGACCCCCAAAAAAACCCTCAAGTTATTTACATACCTATAGTATATAAAATGCAACTTGTATCCCTTTTGGGGACACTGGCCTGGAATGTCCTTGCCAAGAATCCTCATGTGTGTCCAGTCACAGTCCCCTTCTCTCTTGTACATCAGCTCCCAGTTGAGGATAAAATCCGGATCATTGCACAGAAGATCTATGGGGCAGATGACATCGAATTGCTCCCGGAAGCGCAGAACAAAGCTGAGGTCTACACAAAGCAGGTGGGTGTTTGGAGTCTGAACCCTGTGCATTCCCAGCCTTGTGACCTCCTATACTCCACTCCTCCAGACAGCAGCCTCCTCTCCCAAAATACTGGGTTTGGGTTAAAAGTCGCAGCCCTAAATTCTGTATTTACCTCTAAGTGAACATCTAGAAAAGCCAGGAGGAAATACAGAATGTTTTGCTGAAATGCTGAGACACCTCTGTAATGCTCTCATCTCTGCATACTGTAGAAAATTCATACTGCTTATGAGGACGGAAATCAAATAGTCATTTGTAGAATATAGTTAGGTACTTTCCTCCTTCCTTTACAGGGANTCTTNTTTGTTCTAGTCTGTGATAACTAAGCTGAAGGGTAGTAAGGTAGGTGGCTATGCATGGAGCTAGCCATCTCAGAGTCTCATGACAGTATCCAGATAGTCTTCATTGCATAGTCAATGTTTCCTTGTCACAGCCCTATTCCCTTTCTCCCCCCAGGGCTTTGGGAATCTACCCATCTGCATGGCCAAAACACACCTGTCTTTGTCTCACAACCCAGAGCAAAAAGGTGTGCCTACTGGCTTCGTTCTGCCCATCCGTGACATCCGTGCCAGCGTTGGTGCTGGTTTTCTGTACCCTTTAGTAGGAACGGTAAGTGGAGGCTATACGTGGAACCCGTTCATTGCTTCTCCTCTGAAATGTGTCATTCAGGCTGTCAGAAAGTGCCAGATTACCATAGTCTAGCAGAAAGTTGTGATTAGGCCTATCCGGGTTAATCCTGGTCTTGATACAGACCATGTAATACCCATTCAGGTGTAACACTGAAGCTCCCTTTATTGAAGATGATTCTGTTTCCCGGGGGCAGTTTGCTCTTGATTGTGCCCAGAATGGATCTAATTGGACTCGGATGATGACAATGTTCAGTCTGTTCTCTGTGTACACGATTTCAGATTCACTGATTCAATTGTTGGGGATTGACAATAGTAGTTGGGTATGGTGGCATGTACCTGTAATCCCAGCACTTGAGATGAGGTCTGTTGCAAGTTTGAGGCCAGCCTGGTCTACATAGTAGCTTGCAGTTCAGCCAGGCTACGTAGTGAGACCCTGTCTCCAACAAAACCAGCAACCCTCCCTTGAAGAGCTGGTACCCACCGCTGCGTGTGTCGTACTTGCTGCTACTCTTTGGGAAGCCCACAATCCGTGTGCCTTTCTCTCATCTCAACATCTCCTTTTCCTTTCAATCTTCTTGCTTAGGCCTATATTAAAATATCTTTAATAAACTCTCTAACTCAGCTTCCAAAACTAGGGGAAAAAATGTGTCTATATTAAGTATGTATAGATTTCTTACCAGTATTAAAATAATGTATAACAGCTGTTTATGTAGCTTTTAAATTGTATTAGATGTTAAAAGTTGTCTAGAGGTGATTTATAGGGGTGTGCGCATAGGTTATGTGCCGTATTAGACCATCTTAAAAAGGACTGAGTACTCAGATTTGGAGATCCATGGGAAGAAACTGTCCTCACAGTTCTGTTTACTGAGCGTGTTATATAAACCCAGTCCTCCCTGTAGCCCCTACCACAGAGACTCTCNCATCCAGTGTCTCACTGATGCACTTAGAGCTTCTCTTTATGTCTGTGTTGTTATTTTGCCTGCAAGTATGTCTGTGCATCACTTGTGTGCCTGGTGCCCAAGAAGACCAGTATGTCAGATTCCCTGGAACCAGAGTTACAGGGGGTTGTGAGCTGCAGTGTGGGTGCTGTGACTCAAACCCAGGTCCTCTGGAAGAGCAGCCAATGCCCTTACCCACAGAGCCACCTCTCCATTCCATTAGAGTTTCTTCTTGAGATTCTGTTAGTTCACTGTCCTTGAAATCAATTAAAATACCAATGGATAAAGCTAGGTGTGGTGTTAAGCTGTTGTAATCCCAGCACTTGGAGGTGGAAGCAGGAGAATCAGGGTTTCACCAGGTGGCCCAGACTGGCCCCAAACTTGATATCCTCCTGCTTCAAGAGCTAGGATTGCAGATACATGACAACAGGGTTTCTCTGTGTAACCGCTGTGGCTGTTCTGGAACTCGATTTGTTGACCAGGCTGGCCTCGAACTCACAGAGATCCGCCTGACTCTGCCTTATGAGAGCTGGGATTAAAGGCTTCTTTCTTTCTATTACTGTCCACATTTAAATCTACAATAAAACATTTTCTTTAATAAATATCAATTTTG
>LZPO01066310.1:95086-105361 GCA_001675575.1 Neotoma lepida | reverse complement strand
TTTCCCCAGTGAAGAATCATGGGGTTAAAAACCAAAACCAAAACCAAAACCAGTTTATCCAGGCTGCGGGTACAATAGTGCACGTCTGCCATGCCAGCACTTAGGAGGTTGACAAGGGACTGTCTCAAGCTCCAGGCCGGCATGGGCCACGTAGTGAGACCTCACCTCAAAACACCAAACTAGGCTGGAGAGATGGCTCAGTGCTTAAGGGCACTTGCTGTTCTAGCAGAGGACCCAGGGTTCAGTTCCCACACCCACGTGAGTTCCAGAGGACCTGATGTCCTTTCCTGGCTTCCAAGGGCACTGCATGCATGATGTGCACAGAAACACATGCAGGCAAAACACTCAAACACATAACATAAAGATAAATAAATCTTTTTAAAAAAATCAAAATCAAAACAAAGTAACGGCAGGTCCTAAGCCACTTACTCCATGCCTCTGCAGAAACTAGCTTTGGGGAACTTTTTCCATAAAATGAAACTAACATTTCTCCACTTCCTAAAACAATGTTAGTGTGGATTGAAAAACACTAAATTTTTTTTTTCCTTCCATTGAGTCAAGGTCTTGCCACGTAGCTCCAGGCTAGTCCTGAATTTACAGTCCTGCCTCAGTCTACTGACAGCTGGGGGTTACAGATGGGCAAGACCCAGCATTTTGTCTTTATGGTTTAATATTAAAAGGAACTTTCTAGATAAGGGGAATCAAGGGAAGCTCTTAGCACTGGAGAACTTTAAGAACGACAGGAACCAGGTGAACTACTGTTTTCTTACAGATCACAGAGATAGAGCTCCACTTATTAATTCTGTATGTGTGTGTGTGGGGGGGGGCTGCATGCACGGGTATGGTGTGCACACCCATGTGGATGTGTGTTGAGACCAGAGACTGGTAACACAACATCTCCCCCAATCACTTCTCTACCTCAGGTTTTGAGACAAGAGTCTCACTGAACCTGGAGCTTCTTTCTGCAGGGCTGGCCTGAGAGCATCTGCCACCTTCCTGCCTCTGCCCCCCACCCCCCAGCACGGGGACTACAGGCCCCACACCTAGCTCTCACCTCACGTTCAAATTTGTGAGCAGCAATCATGTTAGTCACTGAGCCATCTCCCCAGACTCTAGGCATGGTTCCACTTTATCTACTGATATGTTTATTAACCCTTTCAGAACTTTACACATGTAGTTCCACTTTAAACAGACAGTGTCTAACATGGCCATTAGCTGTAGGCACGCTTTCGGCACCTCTCCAGACTGTCTCGAGCTGGCTCTACCCACTCACCCACCCTGAAAGTAAATCTCTGTTGCCACCCTTTAGCTCTATAAGGGCTTCTTGTGTGTAAGACTAATGACTTGGTAAGCAGGGAAGATTATAGAGAAGTTGAAAAGTTTCAAATGAGAGCTGTTAGGTTCTTTTATGTCTGAGAAGACTAGGGAGAGCCAGGCATGGGGAGCACACCTATAATGCCAGTGCTTGGAGGTAGAGCAGGCAGATCATGAGTTTAAGGTCATCTTCAGCTTTGGGGCCAGCCTGGGCTAAATGTGACTCTGTCTCAAAAAAAAAAAAAAAAAAAAAACCAAAAAATTAAAAGTAGGGAATATATCTTAAATAGCCTAAAATACATAAAATCAGCTTTGAGGTTTCTATAAGGTTAAATCATTGTAGTGTGGCTGAGCACTGCTTTGATAAATTGTTTAAAATAGATCCTACCACTAGCTAGATTTTGCTCTTAACACAGAGGTCTTGACCCTAGAAGCTAATTCTCTAAACCAGAATTCAACTTCCTTAAGACAATGCCCAATAGGGTTCTTCACCTGGCCCTCAAAAGTTACCACTCTGAAGCCTAGCTGGTGGTACAGCCCGTAATCCCAGCACTAAGGAGGCAGGAGAGGAAGATGGTGAGTTCAAGGACAGCATGGGCCATATAGCAAGAATGTCTCAAAAAACTTAAAACAATGGAACTGCTACTTTGGTATGGTGTGTGGTGTGCAGGTGTGGGGTTTTGTTTGAGACAGGGTCTCACTATGTAGCTCTAACTGGCCTAGAACTCACTATATAAATCAGACTGGCCTTGAAAATCAGCCTCATGAGTTCTGGGACTAGAGGACTCTGAAAATACTTTGTTAGTCACCTGAACTCACTGTCTACCCAGGGAAAAAACTTTTGTTTCACAATCAGCTGGATGACTCTGGGCTCCCCACAGACAGAGGTGATAGGACGTCTCAGAAATGTCTTCAGAGGTGTTCTCTTGGGGGGCAGGATACCTCAGACTTTGCATGTGGCTAAAACCTAAGCACGACAACAACATTTATTAGATGTATTCAAGTATCTGTAGCGGCACATGCCCACGGTGAAGCTGAGGCAGAAGACCGCTTGTGCCAAGAGTTTAAGGCCAATGTGGCTAACTGGGTAGCATAGCAAGACTCTTGTTTCCAAACTGGGGGATGAAGGGCCAGGACCATCTTAAACACTCTTCAAATGCCTGTGAAGCTTAGGAGGATAGCTAACAGGATAGGGGGAAGGAGAGAGGACGGGCTCTTCTGCACTCTTTCTTGCCTTCTTACCCTTGAGTACAGAGCTTCAAATTTAAACACTTCAAAAACAATGAAATTTGATGGGCTATTTTCTAGGTAGAGAAAATCCATCCCTTAGTCCATCAACTTCAATTTTCCCGGGGTTTTAGGTTTCTAAATGTCACCACTATAAAAGGGATGGTAAGTATATTCACGGAAGGAGAGCTGCTGCTGTGGGTTTTACATAGGTCTGGAATGCTGAATGTATCTACTTCACTGGTTTTACTAACAGAAAAAGTGAAAACCATGCCACTGCAAAATTACCTTTAAGAATGACTTTTAGAAAACTACCATCAACCCAGACAGCCTAGAAAATTCTGCTACATTAAGGCANAGAGATTTGTATCTTATTATTTTCCTCTTTAAACTTAGGTAAACCTCTTGTTATCAAATCTGAAACTGTCCTTATGGTGTCTAAGGACACACTGTAGATGTGGTTACCTGGCCCAGGGTTAGTTCACAGACCTGCCCCTGTGCTTAGTTACGTGTATGGACTGGTTTCTCTGTTCAACACTTCTTTACCACTGACTTCTCCAGGCTTTTCTTTTAGNTGACATATTTTTATTAAAAATGAGGTATATTTGATATTAAGTAAATAAAAGGCCATGTAAGACGTTGGGATGCTAGGAAGCAGACAGTTGAAACTACTCGTGATTTGGTATAGCCATGTCTTAAAACAAACTTTTTATACATTATAATATATAGTTATACATTAAAATAACTACTGATTTCCTATATGGCAGAAAATATTTAAAAATCATTTTCTTAAGGACATAATTCATATGAAACATGAGACAAGAGTAACAGCTTAGAAGTGTGTTTGTGTGTATGTGTGTGTGGAGATTGAACCTAGGGCTGCACACATGCTAGGCAAGCCCTCTACAGATGAGCTTCATTCCCAGTCTCTAAAATATTCTTTAAAACAGATCTCATCTGCTTCATATTCAAGTTCATTTTACTGATTCTGCAACCTGGAAAAACAAGAGATTTTATAAATAATCAGTCACTCTAAAGTTTCTACATTAACTTGATTTTCAAATTATAATTTATAAAAAAAGCTTATAGGATAATTTGAAAGTTATATTTAATAGCCATGTCTTACAATAAACTGGTATGTACAGCCTCAAAACCAGGGACAGATTATTTTAAGTCAATAGACCATGAGGAGGTAAATAATTTATAAATTAAAAGTGGTGTATGAATCTTTTCCAAGATTGGTATAAAATTCTAAAAGAGAAGCTGCTATTCCACAAGGATGGTGTCCACACTTCCTTGTGTGAGCTCTGACTCTAAGGCACAAGGCAAGTCTAAATGTTCTTGCGACAAGCGAGAACTTTTCAAGGGGACATCGGGCCAGTTGTCACAATACTGCTGAAACCTCTGGGCCAATGAATTTCCAAACCTTTGGCATCTGTTGTATCTGTAAGATTTACCTTTATGTGTATACATGTGTTCCAGTAACTGGCTCTTTCGAAGAAATTTATGACCACAGATGGTACAACTGATTTTTCTTTTTCTTGAAAAAGAAAAATTACAGTTTAATTCTACTGGCTCTGTGTCTTTGGAGATCAAAGAGACTTGACTGATCTGTAAAGGCTCTGCAGTACCCCGGCTCGAGTGTTCGGGCTGCGGCGGTGGCAGCGGCTGTTGCTCGTTTTCCTTGACAATGAAGGAGCTAAGCCTCCGGCATTCAAGAGCCTCACTGCTGTCACTAAGTGGATGCACTTCACCAAGGTCATTACTTTCCAAAATGGATGCAGGGACACCAAATGGGAGAGATCCAGACACATGGGTATGGAGGTGCTGTCTCAGGCTACTGCGAGATTCGAAACGCTCCCCACAGTAATGGCATAAGTGGACTCTGATACTGTTTTCTGTAAAAGAGGGGCCAGTCACTTCTGAGGAGGACGAGGAGTGGCCTTGGGAGATCACAGACTCTGGATCACATCTCTCCTGTTTGATGGACACTGGGGGCTTCTGGTGCTCCTCCAAGGCCTGGGCAGCAGGATGGGCCCTCTGCTGCTCTGCACTTCCGTCATCTAGCCCAATTGCAAGAGAGAGCTGCAACTGGGGGTGGTCACTTTGGACAGCAGCTCTGTTCCCACTGCTACTGGGAGGAGTTTCTTTGATCTCCAGCCCTTGTTTGACAGTTGTTTTCTGGGTTGTTGAAATCTGAATACCGTACAGATTTGAGGTCTGCACAGTCTCTGGAGAGAACACTTGATTCATTTCAGTTGCAATGTGGGAAAGGTAGTCAGCATGGAGAAACCGGATCCCTTCCTCCAAACGACTATGATCCACAATCTGTTTTGGCCCTTTTCCTGTGTACATAATATGCAACAAGTAGCTGAATATATCGGGCTGGATGTCAGTTGGTTGTATTTTTATGCATTCACTGTTAAAAAAAAAAAACCCACACAAAATGAAATACAATCTAGTTGGCCTTTTGGTTTCTAGCAATCTTAGGTTAAAACAAATTCTTCCTAAGAGGTTTAAATCTGGCAATCTGCCTTGATGAAATACAATAGCAAAAAAATCAGTCTCTGATTTTAACTGCTTTTATGGGCCGCTCACAAACCTTTGTGCATCCAATCTACTGCCTAGCACCAGGAAACACAGACAGATATTCAGATTAGTTCAACACTGAGTGACTCCTAAGCAGTACCATCTACTCTAGGTGACAGAGTATAGAAAAACCAGTGACTAAAATAGGTGCTCTGCTTTTATACTGAACACATAAGGAAAGGAACTAAACACAGGAACTCAAAAGGATACCTAAGTGCTGGTATTCACTGCAGCACTATGTACAGTAGCTGAAAGCTGGGGACAACTAAGTATCCATTCAAAGATGAATGGAGCCAAGTGTGGTTGGTGCAACCTTTATCCCATCACTTGGGAGGCAAAGACAGGTTGGAGTTTGAGGCTGGCCTGATCTAAGTAGAGAGCTACAGAACAGTTAAGGCTACTAGACAGACCCTGTCTCAAAAAAGAAAGAAAAAGAAAGAATGGATAAACAAAGTGGGGCTGTAAATACAATGGTATGTTATTCTGCCATAAAAAAACAATGAAGTTAGCTGGGCGGTGGTAGCACACGCCTTTAATCCCAGCACTCGGGAGGCAGAGGCAGGTGGACCTCTGTGAGTTCAAGGCCAGCCTGATCTACAGAGTGAGTTCCAGGACAGCCAGGGCTACACAGAGAAACCCTGTCTCGAAAAAAAAAACAAAAAAACAAAAATAAAATCAAAACACAATGAAGTTCTGGTGCGTGTTACAACAAGGTTGAACTAACTCTTTGAAAACATGCTAAATAAAAAAGTGAGACAAAAAAAAGAGTCCAAAAACTATTTGGTACCATGTCCATGAAATAGGTAAAACAAAGCTGGGTATGGTGGCACACGCCTTCAATCCCAGCACTCACCTACAGCCAGGGATACAAAAAGAAGCCCTGTCTCAACAAAACAAACAAAACAAAAAAAGAAATATCTAAGACAAACACATTTAAAGAGACAGAACTGGGCTGGAGAAATGGCTCAGTGGTAAAAAACAAAACTTGCTGTTCTTCCAGAAGACCCAGTTTATTCCCAGCACCCATATGTGGCTCACAATTGTCTGTAACTCCAGTTCCAGGGGACCCAATGCCCTCTTCTGGCTCAGTGGGCATCAGGCATGCAAGTGGAACACAGACATACATGCAGGCCAACCCACATATACAAGGGACAGGGACAGAGACATACGGGGTGGGGAAAACGTACAGTTAGCAAAGGGGTAGTTACAGGTGGCTGAAGGAGAATGGAAAGTTACTGCTTAATAGGTACAGTGTTTCTGCTGAGGGTGATGAAAGGGTTTTGGAAACAGTGATAGTTGCAGGTATAACATTATGAATGTAATTACTGCCAGTAAGTTGGATGGTTTAAAATTGTTAATTATAATGAGACCCTATCTCAGAAAGCAAAACCAGGGGACTGGAGAGATGGCTCAGCGGTTACGAACATTTACTACTCTGCTCTGGCAGAGGACCTGGCTTCAGGTTCCAGCATCCATATAGCAAGCAGTTCACAGCATGCAGGCAACAATTATACACATAAACAAACAAAATGACAATCAAACAACCAAAAGCAAACCAAACCAAACCAAAATATGCATATTTTTAAAGGAATCTAATGAAATTATTAACACTTAAAATGTAAATGATGCTGTTTATTTGGCTTCCAAATCTTTAAATCACAAATGAATATAGGTATAATTTTGAAAAGCATTATAGTAATTTCAAACACAATTTGGTTACTAGATAGNATAACAGAGTAAACCTCTGTAAAAGTGGAGTAGAAACACCCAAAGGAGAATAATGCCCACGAAGAAACAGTGTACAGCATCAATGGACTCAGTTTATTCTCTGAGTCAGAACGCACTGGGATTCAGCATATTGCAATCTAGTTTCTCTAGTCCTGGTGTTCTGGGATCCCTGCTTCCTCTCTTAGGTTTTCCTCTCTTTGCTCTGTGCTGCCTATTTACTGGCATGTTCTGTGACAAGCATTTTTTGGGGTATAAATTCAGAATTCTGTTACCTGGGAGAGTTTAGCTGCTCGATACAAACACAACACAAGGCAGGCCTCACCTTTCACAATGCCTATGTTTGGATAGCACCTAGCTCACAACGGGGTCTTTAGAAGCTCACAGCTTCTAAACTCACAAGTCACAGCGCAGAGGCTGAGGAGGAGATAGCATTTGTAATGCGGTGAACATAATCTACAGTGTCACATCAGAGACACAACTCCTCTGGCAGAAAGACTTCCCATTACCTGGCTAGCATTCCAGTCCCATCTTTGTACCATGCCACTTTCTAGTCACCTCATCTGCTCTATTGTCTGGGGGACCACATCTGCTTCATACCTATAAATGTTTTTATATCACTTTTGTTTAATTTTGGGGTTTTTGAGACAGGGTCTTACTATGTAGCCCAGGCCTGACACTTGCAATATAGCCCAGGTGGGCCTCAAACTCACAGTAATCCTCCTGTCTCTGTTCCTAAAGTGTTGGGATACAAGCATTAGCTACTAAACCTTGATCCATGCCATTTCCCCTCTGACTGCAATATACACCTCCTTATATTCCCTACAACACCTGATATTTCAGATTTGTAAAGTCTGTTCCAAACTTCTCAAAACAGGCCTGCTAGAACTCTTCTACTTTGAATACACTCTGATGTTAGACACAACTTAATAACAGCAAAGCTCTGTTCCTAAGCATTTTTTGTTTTCCAAGACAGGGTTTCTCTGTGTAGCCCTGGCTGTCCTGGAATTCACTCTGTAGACCAGGATGGCCTCAAACTCTGAGATCTGCCTGCCTCCACCTCCCCAGTGCTGGGATTAAAGGCCTCTGCCACCATACCTGGCTGTTCTAGGCATTTTAATGTTACTAATCCATTTAATCTCTCAATACCCAAAAGAAGAGTATACTCTTCTGGCATTTAACAGATAAGAGAGCCGAGTGTTAGGGTGTGAATGTGAACTGTCCTCTGAAAGCTCCTTGTCACAGACTTGGTAGCCAGCTGATGGGCTTTGAGGAAGTGACTGAGTCATGAGGACTCTGGCTTCATCAGTGTATTAGTCCACTCATGGAGTCACAATGTGATGGCATTACTGGCAAGTGGTACGAAGTAGGAGATGAGACCAAGGTTGAAGGAGTGTCACTAAGAACACACCTTCAGGGCTATATACCTCGCCCCCTGATCTGTCTGCACTGCTCCTGCTTTCTTCCTGCTTATTCTGAAGTGGGCAGCTCTTCTGTCATGCCCTTNTTCCATGGTATCTCTGCCTTCCTACACTCTTAAAAGTAATGGAGCCAGTCAGCCACAGTGGACTAAAGCCTGAGACTGCAACCAAAACAAATCCTTGTTCTCATAAGCATTTTGTCACAGCAATGAAAAGTGACTAACACAGGTCCATTATTTGCTTTATATTTAATTCTCTATCAGACTATAGATTTCTTGAAGACAGCAAAATTACTATGGTCTAGCTCAATCTCTTAGCATACGTACTTAGGAAATATTTAAATACCTGAACAATTAAATAAAAAGTATATAATTGAGGTTTGACACCTCAATTTCATGTAAGGTCCTTTAAAAACAAACAAAACAACAACACAACAAATATACACAGAACCAAGTCTGGTGGCTCGGGCCTATAGCCCCAGCTACTCAGAAGGCTGAGGCAGGAGGATCACAGGTTCAAGGTCTTTCTAGGATACAGAGTGAGTTCAAGGCCAGCCTGGGCANCTTAGTGAGACCCTATCTCAGAATTTATAAATAAGTAAATAAGTAAAGAAATAAATAAACAAGGAATGTTCTAGAATGGACTAAAAAGCTAGACTAAAATTAATCTTTTCCCAGAGTTAATAATTTGAATTCCCATGTTACCTAAATTTAAAAAATGCAAAAGAATTAAAACTAACAGAACGAAAAGAAACATGAGTAATAGATGATCTCTGACTGGTGATGTGGAGTATGTGACGGCAGACTGTGGCACTGCAATGTTGCTACACTAGAAATCAATAACCTGTGCTGCAGACAGAGCCTCATCTGAGCCCAGCTCATCAGCTCTTACTCCTGGATGGATTATACAGTAGCTCGGGCCCAGCTGCCTTTTCCCTAAGAGCTGGACAACAGTGGAATTTACATTATTGGATTGATGCTTGGGTACTGGCTAAGCCTTTTTTGCTGGTGATGTTTTTTCAAGACAGGGTCTCACAAGGTAGCCTTGCTGGCCTGGAACTCACTATGTAGACAAGTAGGCCTCAAACTCAGAGATCCATTTGCCTTTCCCTCCCAAGCAGTAAGATTAAAGGCATGCACCATCACAGGGGCTGGGGTAAGTCTCAATCAATTTTAGTTATACTTGTTTTCATTAATATGGTCTACCATAAATACTATGTACTGAGTTTAATTATTCATATACAAAAGTTACTATAATTAAAAATTTTTATTAGGGTAACCCTATAACAATTCCTTAAACAATTTTATAGTAAGACATATAGATCACAGTATTAGAAATCCTTCCCATTTACAAGAGCACATTCTTACCTTGTTTGGTGAATAAATATCATCTTGAAATAGTTGGAAAAAGCAGCAAGTACTGCTCTGTGGGCTTTGAAGTAAACATCTCCAATAGCAACTGTGCAATCACAGAGAAAACCAAACTCTCGCTGCATGTTCAGCTGCTGCAGAAGGACAAGGCTATGGCTGGCAGTATCCATTGTGGCTCTGAGAAAACCAACATATATATGTATGTTTTGGATGTATAGATGTGCCTATACATANATAAATATATTTATACACAAATCTAGTATATATATTTATACATAAAACTGGTTACAGTTCACACAAACCTAGAGCATTAAGGCCTAATTTTATTTTATGTTTTAAAGATTTATTTATTATGTATACAACATTCTGCCTGCACACACTGCACACCAGAAGAGGGACCAGATCTCATTACAGATGGTTGTGAGCCACCATGTGGTTGCTGGGAATTGAACTCAGGACCTCTGGAAGAGCAGCTAGTGCTTTTAACCTCTGAGCCACCTCTCCAGCCCCCTAAGGCCTAATTTTAAATGAAAATACTCAACACTTCACTCCCTATCTAACATTAAACCTCTTCCATTATGACAACTGAGATAAACTCTACTGAACAGTAAGACATGTTTTTTTTTTTT
>LZPO01066310.1:46282-69656 GCA_001675575.1 Neotoma lepida | reverse complement strand
AGCTACAGAGTATACTTAGGGAACATATCAATAAGAGATAAAACCACATTACAGCTGTCAATCAAATGAGGCTCCTCACTTACAGGATAGCACCTGAATTCAGGACCTGAACCCAGTTCTTAATTGATGGTCTTTGCAGAAGACCACACCAGACAGTACCGAGGAGGTTTTAGTACCATCCGAGGTACATAGAAGTCCTTGTCTGTAGTCCCAATACCTGGTTTACACAGTTAGCTATATCCTGATGTGATGTTTAATTGTCATAGATATTTGCTTTTTATGAAATAAGACTTTTGGACTTCTAAGATCTATGCTCTATAGGTTTATGACTGTCTGAATTGCTTAATGTGTTTCGTGACCATTTTTGACTTTTAAAATAAACTGGTAAACACTTTCAAAGTAATTTTTAGTTGTGTAAGATGTATTGGATTCCTGGGTGTAGACCTTCAAATGCAACTTGAGGGTTTTACTTTCTGTCCCAGCCCAGCTGCCTGCTGTGATAAATGTGGTCTTCCAGTGATAGCTGGTAACACAAACATAGTCACAGATTTTAATCACAAACCAGAGCAGGTGAAATAGAAGGACTCTGTTTATGTAAATAAACTTCTTGATAAGCTACATAATACAAAGCTTACTAAATTTTGGTGACATTTTTGTTTGTTTTGAGTCGGGGGTCTCACTGGGTAGCCTCCACTGGTCTGGGATTAAAGCCACACCCAGGAACATTTCTTTTTGATCTGTTTATTTTATTATTTTTGTGTGTATGAGTGTTTTCTCTCTATGTATGTTTGTACACCACGAGTGTGCCCAGTGCCCACTGTGGTCTGAAGAGAGCATCAGATCCCCTGGGACTGGAGTTGTAGACAGACAAGTGTGAGCCTCCATGTGAGTGCTAGGAACTGAACCCAGGTCCTCTGCAAGAGCAACAAGTGCTCTTAACTACTGAGCCTTCTCCCCAGTCCCAACAGTTTTTTAAATTATAAATAAAAAATTGAAAAGCAAGCAAACTTTGGAATTTGAGTGAAATTGTTTAATAAAAGTAAATGCTTTATACCTTTTTTGGAGGGGGGGTTTGAGACAGCGGTTTCTCTATGTAGCCCTGGCTATCCTGGAACTCACTCTATAGAGCAGCCTGGCCTGAAATTCAGGGATCCTCCTTTCTCTGCCTCCCTGGTGCTTAGATTGAAGGAATGTGTCACCACACCCAGCTGTTTTCTACAAGTGTAATTGAAACGGAACCTTAAAGAGATAAGCTAAAAGTCTTTCAAGAAGTTAGATCCTCCTCCACCCCCCACTATCTGGGTAAAATCATTTTTATCCAGTAGATAATACAGTTGTAGAATAAATAATAACATTGCTTAGACTATAATTGTAGGTCTGCCTGGAGACTGTAGGGTAGCACTGAAAACTCGCCTTAGCCCTTGTTCAGCATCTCCCAGTAGGGTGGGAAGACAGGAGGCTGTGGCACACACCAAGGCAGTGGGGTTTCCTTCCTTTGGACCAGGAGCTTGTTCGCTTGTTCTCCCGCACAGCGTGATGCCTCCTGTGGAGCAGACACTTCCTGACTTCATGCTGAGTAAAATGACTGGTCTAGGAAGAAAACCTCTCCAGGTGGCCTTGGGCTTTGGGACAGCTGTGCTGTCGCTGGTCTCAATATTGTATACCTGGTCTCAATACTGTATACCATTACCGATTTATTGAATGAAAAAATGTGCATCCAAGTGATTTAGAGGCTGTAACAATTAGTGTAGTGCTTGCTTAAGTTAATGTAAAAGACGGATTTGAACCAATTGAATGTATGTAGTTGACTTTAGTTAGTGGCCGAATCACTGTTTTTCATTTTAGATAAGAGAGGGTCTTGGATTTGTTTGACTGTCAGTTGGCTCTTACTTGGAAGGAAGCTTAAAATTATCTAGTTGGATTTACTTCCTGGTGCTCAAATAGACACCGTCAGCATTATCACCGCAGCCGGTATTGTTTCTGTTAATATTACCTGGCAGACAGCACATTTTACACGTTAGCTGTGTGTTTCCTTGTGTTTGCTATTGGAGTCATTTATTTCCACCTTAATACTGGGGCCACTGATAGTAAACAGAGCGCAGAACAGGAGAGCAGGACTGGGACCCAGCTCTGTCTGCCCTGCCTCACTCAGTTTCTTCCCCGCTGAGTGGGCATCACTAGGTTCCGCTCAGGTTTGTTTCAGTTTCCAACTGTTAGTACTAGAAAGTCTATTTTTAGAGCTGTTGGCCCTCTTTGCTTCTTTCTCTTTATTTTTCATTAAAAGTTTCTGTGAATCATACAATTGGATGACTAGTTACCTCAAAATTTCACCCTAAAGTGGGCTTGTATACTTTTTAACCTTTTGCATTCAGTTGTATTATTNTGTAGATTTGTTTTATATAATTCTAATTGTAAAAGTTTTTTTTCTGCACCTTCATTTTCTGCCTTCATTTACCAATATATTTATTTTTAAGATTTATTTAATTTTATGTGTATGAGTGTGTTGCCCACATGTTATGTCTGTATACCACACTCGTCCCTGATGCTCTTGGAGGACAGAAGAGAGCGTTGGATCCCATGGAACTCGAGTTACGGATGGTTGTGAGTCACCATGTAGGTGCTGGGAATTGAACCTGGGTCTTCTGTAGGAGTGACAAGTGCTCTTAATTGCTGTGCCATCTCTATATATTTTAAAGTCTAGTAGATTAACCTTAGTGTAGTTAACTCTTATGAATAACATGAATGATGTTTGTGAACATACATTGCTTTTATATTTGGGCTTTTGTNTTTTTATACATTGCTTTTATATCCTCANTTTACCTGTGGATATCTGAGACGTGGGTTTGAAATTTATTACCTTCTTGAAACACTTCAAATGGCTTCCAGGAGACACAGTGGCTTCTCCATTTCACAGGCCCCATCTCTTCCTAGGGAACTCTGTTGGCATTTAGGTAGGGAGACAGGAAGGGAGACAGCATGGGCCTGTGTGTGTGTGTGTGTGTGTGTGTGTGTATGTATGACAGGATAGCATGGAGCAACAGGACATGTGATCTATGGTTGATCTGTGAGGAAAGATAGAAGCAAGGAGAAATAAATGTACTCAGTATTCTCTTGATTACTGCTGCAGAGATAGGAAAGTTTTAATTTTGGCAGAATGTGGCTCACGCCTTTAATCCCAGCACTCTGAAGGGAGAAGTGGGAGTACCTGTGAGTTCAAGGCCAGACTGGTCTACAGAGTGCCAGAACAGCCAGGGCTGAATAGAGACTCTGTCTTTAAAAAAAAAGAAGAAATAAATAAAGAATGAACATTTTAGTTCACTGAACAGCTTGTTATGGTTTCTTTTGTTTTTTCAGTAAACAGCATAGGAATGTGGGGTTTTTTTCTAGTAGAGAGTAAATTATAAAGTTTTATGTATACAGGTGAAAATTTGAGACTAAAGTCAGAAAAGCGCATTATTTGTTTATTTGTTTATTTTTTGGTTTTTCGAGATAGGGTTTCTCTGTGAAGCAGTCCTGGCTGTCCTGGAATTCGCTCCATTGACCAGGCTGGCCTTGAGCTCAGAGATCTTCCTGCTTCTGCCTCCCAAGTACTAGGATTAAAGGTGTGTGCTGCCATTGCCTGGCAGAAAACTGCATTTTTTATTCATCTTTAAAACACACATATACATACACAGACACACACACACTAAAACAAAAAACAGGGTCCCACTATATATGTGTAGCCCTGACTAGCCTGGAACTCACTGTGTAACCTAGGCTGGCCTTGAACTCAAAACCTTCCTGCCTCAGCCTTTGATCAGTGGTATATGCTATGTCCACCTTTAAGTTGGATTTTATTTTTGCTTTGTAATGTAATAGAACCTCTAGGATTTTAATATTTCCCTCTCCTACCCCAAGTTAACTCACTATGTTAATAATTACATTGCCCATCAATGTTGAAGAAACAGGTTACAGAGAGGTGTACATACTGTGATACCATTTGAGTTAGAAAAACATNAAAGCAAAATATATGGCTGGCATGTTAGTACTCAGTATTATGGACCGTGTGTGAGCATAGACAGATGTGAAGGTTATATGATCCAGAACGCTTACATGATCACCTGAGAAGAGGTGTGCCATTCAAGGTGTGTTTTTATTCTGTTTAAATTCTTACAATGAGCATGTGTTACTTTTTTTTAGTCTTTTTTTTCTTTCAAACAATTTTTTTTAAATGTTCATTGGTGTTTTGCCTGCATGTATGTCTGTGTGGAGGTGTCATATCCCCTGGAACTGGAGTTACAGATAGTTGTGAGCTGCCATGTGGGTGCTGGGAGATGAACCCAGGTCCTCTGAAAGAGCAGTCAGTGCTCTTAACCACTGAGCACTAACCAGCCCCTAAGCAAAAAATTTNTTAACTGAAGCAAAAAAATTGCGATATTATTTTCCCAAATAAATTCACTGCTTCTTTTTCCCTTAAGTACATGAACAATAAAAGATGTATTCTGACTACAAAACTATTGTTTCCCCAATAATTCAAGGAAAGAAAAAAATGCCAGTCAAACTATTGATGTAATTTCTATATAACCTAATAAAGTTTGTTTGTTTCTTGTTTTTTGACCATGGTTTCACTATATATCCTGGCTGGCCTGGAATTCGCAGAGATCTGCTTGTCTCTGCCTCCCAAGTGCTAGGATTAAAGTCTTAATGCCACCAAACCCAGCAGATTTTTTTAATATAATTTTTTATTTATTTTTAAAAGATTTTTTTTTTTAGTTTCTGTATATTTGGTCTTTTGCTTGCATGTATGTTTGTACACCGAGTGTGTACAGTGCCCATGGAGACCCGAAAAAGGGCATTGAATCCCCTGGAACTGGAGTTACAAATGGTTGTTAACTGCCATGTAGGAACTGGGAATCGAACATGGGTCCTCTGTAGGAATGCTCTTAACCACTAAACCATTCTCCAGGCCTAATAAATTTTTTTTCTGTGGAAAATTTCAAGCAAATAAAAAATTGAAACTCTGATGGCCCTGCTTCAACAGTTACCACAGCCGGTTTTGTATTATCTGTAGCCTTCACCCCCTCATTTGCTTTGAAGGTTATCTCAAATAATTTCATCTGCAAACACATCAGTACGTTTATCTGAAAGATAAGAGTTCTTAGCCCAATGTGCTGGTTCAAACATGTAATCCTGTATTCAGGAGTCTGAAGTAGGATTCTGAGTCTGAGGTTAGACTGGACTACATAGAGAGAATTCCAGGTTCTCTCAACTATAAGGTAGAACCCTGTCTCAAAAACCCAAAGTTGAGGGCTAGAGATGGCTCAGCAGTTAACACTTAGTGCTCTTGCAGATGACCCTGGTTGGGTTCCCAGCATTCATAGGTACTTCATCTACCTGTAACTCTAGTTCCAGGGAGTCTAATGCCCTCTCTGACCTCCACAGGCTCCTGCATGTATGTGGTGCACATACATAGACACGTAAAATAATTTTTTAAACCCCAAAGTAAATTTGAAAAAGGAAGACTTTTTAGCACACTTTAAAAATGAACAATTCCTTAATACCAAATCATTCAAAAGGCTTTTTTTTTTTTTTGGTTTTTCGAGACAGAGTTTCTCTGTGTTAGCTTTGCGCCTTTCCTAGAACTCACTCGGTAGCCCAGGCTGGCCTTGAACTCACAGAGATCTGCCTGCCTCTGCCTCCCGAGTGCTGGGATTAAAGGCGTGCGCCACCACCGCCCGGCTCAAAAGGCTTTTAATGCTCCACACTCAAATTATTAACTTTTAGTTTAAGTTGCTGCTTTATTTACTTTTGTTGTTTGTATCTTAACATCTGTTCCCTTTCAAATTTAGTATGTGTTTTCCCTCTAGGATGAAGAGTTTTTGTGTGTGTATGTTCATTTGTGTACAGAGGCTTGTGTGTTGGTATGCATGTGGAGGCCAGAGGTCAGCCTCGGGCAGACGTTGTTCCTCCACTGCTGTCTGCCTTGTGTTTGAGACAGGATTTCTCCTTGACTTGGAATTTCACAAGTAGGCTAGCTGGCTGGCCCACCAACAAGTCTCATAGGTGCAAACATGGGCACCCCATGCCCAGCTTTTTAAAGATAGGGTTTCTGGGGGTCCTCATGCGCGTTTGTTTGTTTGTTTGTATACAAGGTCTGACTAGCCTTGGCTGGCATGGAACTTACTGTGTAGACTAGACTGGTCTGGAATTCATAGAGATCTGCCTGCCTCTGCCTTGTTTTTAATTTTAAAAATATTAAGGTTTTTGCTTTTGGTGCCTTTTGTTCAACATGAGAAAACTGAATAAATGNCTAAATATTTTCATCTTCAAATTTAACAAGATTTAGACATATTACTGGCTTTTGCTTCATTAACATAGAAAACTATGCTTTGATTGAATAGCAAAATTATTCAAGTAGAAAATCATGCTAAAAGTATCCTTTTTTTAAAAGTGCCTTTCTGATACCTGTCATATTTTTGTTTTACATAGGTCTAATTAATAGAAGATGGCAAAGCCCAGTCACAGTAGCTACGTCCTTCAGCAGCTAAACAACCAAAGAGAATGGGGTTTTCTCTGTGACTGCTGTATTGCTATCGACGACATTTACTTCCAAGCACACAAAGCAGTCTTGGCTGCCTGTAGCTCCTATTTTAGAATGTTTTTCATGAACCATCAGCATAGTACTGCACAACTGAATCTCAGCAACATGAAAATAAGCGCTGAGTGCTTTGATCTCATTCTGCAGTTCATGTATTTAGGAAAGATTATGACTGCTCCTTCCAGCTTCGAGCAGTTCAAAGTGGCAATGAACTACCTACAGCTGTACAATGTTCCGGACTGCTTAGAAGATATACAGGATGCAGACTGTTCTAGTTCAAAATGTTCGTCTTCTGCTTCCAGCAAACAGAACAGCAAGATGATTTTCGGGGTAAGAATGTATGAAGACACAGTGGCTAGAAATGGCAATGAAGCTAACAGGTGGTGTGCAGAACCCAGCTCAACAGTGAATACACCACATAATAGAGAGCCTGATGAAGAATCTTTACAGTTAGCAAATTTTCCTGAGCCACTATTTGATGTGTGTAAAAAAAGTTCTGTGTCCAAATTATCTACTCCGAAAGAACGTGTGTCACGACGCTTTGGACGGAGTTTTACCTGTGATAGTTGTGGATTTGGCTTCAGCTGTGAAAAATTACTAGATGAACATGTGCTGACCTGTACTAACAGACATTCATACCAAAACACAACAAGAGCTTACCACCGGATAGTAGATATTCGAGATGGGAAAGATAGCAACATCAAAGCTGAACTTGGTGAAAAGGATTCTTCTAAAACATTTTCTGCACAGACAGACAAATACAGAGAAGACGCCAGCCAGGCGCCTGATGATTCAGCTTCGACCACTGGAAGCAGAAAAAGCACAGTAGAGTCTGGAATGGCTGGAGAAGAAAAAAGTAGAGCTGCTGAGACGAAAAGAATTATTATCAAGATGGAACCAGAAGATATTCCTACAGATGAGGTAAAAGATTTCAACATTATTAAGGTTGCTGATAAAGACTGCAATGAGTCCACTGACAATGATGAATTAGAAGATGAACCTGAAGAGCCATTTTATAGATACTATGTTGAGGAAGATGTCGGCATTAAAAAGAGTGGGAGGAAAACCCTGAAGCCTCGGATGTCTATAAGTGTGGATGAAAGAAGTAGTATAGAGAGTATGAGACCCCCTAACAATAGCAGTCCAGTGCAAGAGGATGCAGAAAATGCGTCCTGTGAGCTGTGTGGACTCACTATAACTGAGGAGGACCTGTCATCTCACTACTTAGCCAAACACATCGAAAATATCTGCGCCTGTGGGAAATGTGGACAAATACTTGTCAAGGGCAGACAGCTTCAGGAGCATGCTCAGAGATGTGGAGAACCTCAGGATCTGACAATGAATGGGCTAGGAAATGCTGACGAGAAAATGGACATGGAAGAGAACCCTGATGAGCAGTCTGAGATAAGAGACATGTTTGTTGAAATGCTGGATGATTTCAGGGACAATCATTACCAACTAAACAGTCTCCAGAAAAAGCAGTCATTCAAACATTCCGCCTGTCCCTTTCGGTGTCCCAANTGTGGCCAGCGTTTTGAAACTGAAAATTTAGTGGTTGAACATATGTCTAGCTGCCTAGACCAGGATATGTTTAAGAGTGCCATCATGGAAGAAAATGAGAGAGATCACAGACGAAAACACTTCTGTAATCTGTGTGGGAAAGGATTTTATCAGCGGTGTCATTTGAGAGAACACTATACTGTTCATACTAAGGAAAAGCAGTTTGTTTGTCAGACATGTGGGAAGCAGTTTCTAAGGGAGCGGCAGTTGCGTCTGCACAATGATATGCACAAAGGCATGGCCAGGTATGTCTGTTCCATTTGTGATCAAGGAAACTTCCGAAAACATGACCATGTACGGCATATGATCTCTCATCTGTCTGCTGGTGAGACGATATGCCAGGTCTGCTTTCAGATATTCCCAAACAATGACCAACTGGAGCAGCATATGGATGTTCATCTGTATACGTGTGGAATATGTGGAGCAAAGTTTAATTTGAGGAAAGATATGAGATCACATTATAATGCCAAGCATTTGAAAAGAACCTGAGGGGCTTTCTACTGTACGAATGTTTAGTTGATAGGCAGAACACCAAAGCAAAAAGGATATGAGCTATTTAGACACTGATTTTATAAGAAGTGCTGGAAAAGATTTTCCAAGGCCCTTTTACTTTAACATTTTTGTTTAGGACCTTACGTATATTTTAGGCATTAAATGTTTATCATTTTTGATGTTTCTAAGAGCATTCTTTGTTCCTAGTTTTCTTAGCTACCATTAAAATTACTCTTCAATGTAGACTGTGAGTGCTGTCATCCCTTCAATGACTATTGAACTAGTTTTTCTCTTTAATCAATAAGGTAATGATCTCACTATTTCTATGGACTTTCATTTTAAGGTTATCCTATGAAATTTTAAACCCAAGATCATTGACCATTCCTGCTTAAATTTTTTAAGAATTTTTAAATAATTATTTAAAACTATCCTATTCTTTTTTGGTTTTGCTTTTGGGGTTTTTTTGGCTTTTTGTCAGTTGTATAGTGGGGTGGCTACTGTTCATTCTTCCTTATCAGTGAAATCCATATTTTTAAATTGACAAACTTAGGCAAGTGAGGTACACTGAATCTAACCTATAAGGTGGACATGGGCTCAATCTTGGCCTAAGATTGATGGACCTAAGGAAATTCCTATAAATGAACATTTCCTATAATTGATAAAATGTTATCATTTAATAATCACATTTAAAACTTATATTAAGTGTAAATCCCAATGACTTTCCCTCACTTGAGAAATTAGTGGGGATAAGCCATTTTGTTTTGTGATACTGAATTTAACTATGATAGTTAATTAAAAAAGACATCTTGTATTCATTAAAATATTTTAATTTAAAAATATTCTGATTTTTAAAGTGTGTTAGTTTATCAATTATTTTGTTTATAAATAGACCTTAATAGCTCTTTAGGAATATGACATCTAAGGAAAAATGATTTTTCATTTTTAAAATTACTTTGGAACTGAGATTTGAAAAAGCTGCCATGTATATTGATAAATCTAATAAAATAAAGAAATCGATTATAAATCTGGTTGTTCTATAAAAGTAGAGTGCACAAAAGTGTGTCGTGTTTTACACTAAGATTTGGAGGAAGTGTGTTGTGGAAAATTGCAGTTTATTGCTATGCTTTATATATCATTTTCTGTAAAAGATACAAGATTTGAGGACTATAAAATAATCACAGCATATAAGTGGAAACAGCTTTTACTTGTCAGGTAAAGTCATATTGTTAGTTGTTGACAGGGTCTATACTATATCAGTTACATGTGAACTAAAACNCTGGCAGACCAACCCACCAATAAACACACTACGGAATAGAACGCCTTTTAATGTGAATTACTTGGAACACCCTTCTTCTATTGAAAGGGATTTTAGTTGACATCTATATTTAAAAGTATGGCTTTGATTATAGATAGCAGTTTAAAAGCATTGCTCTTTCTTGCTCTCGATATTTTTAAGCTATGCAAATCATATTCTCACATGCTATTTGCATAAAAACACAAGTTGCCAAGAGAACTGAGAGACATGTTGGCTAGTGCAGGGTTGGTGGAAGGTCCTAGAGCACAGTGTGAACACAGATCGACGGGCAAGTGTTGAAATGCTAGTGAGGACAGGATAGTGCCAGAGCCAANACAGTTAAAGCCTGATCATGAGAAGAGGCGCAAAAACATAATGAGATCTTGGGAATTTTTTTCAAGGCCACATTGTTAATAGAAAAACCTGGAAAAGTCATTCATTTTAAAATGTCTTAGATAGAATAGTTTAACAAGTACTTAAAACTGAAAATATAAGCTGCATATGTAGAAGCACCTGATAAATGTTCTCTAACAAAGCCAGAAGTCAAAGAATAGTGGAAAGGAAGAGAAGACAAAATCAAATGAAATGCCCAAGTTTTACAGTATCTGAGGGGACCTCATTTTTTGGGGGGTTACTTTCCCGTCAGAATTTCGGTTGCAAAGGCTTTCCCATACTTAAAGGCATTTTTTAAAATATTTCCCCTCTTTGAAGACGGAATCCTCTTTTTCATGAGGAAGAGAGGTTTGATTTAGTGTTTTAGTGTGTGCTAATAATAACAAATTAGCAAGTAAACGTAATCTAACTTTACCGAACTGTCACAGTTTCAAAAAGCCATGTTTGATGATGTTTTCTGTTTCATACTATATAGTATGCATAGTTTTTGGGAATTAAGCTACAGGGTAGCACAGGTTTCTCCAAGTAGAATGTACAATTAATTTTCTTTAACAAGACAGGGTTCAGGTAAAAGTTACTTAGCTTGGGCTGGAAAGATGGCTCAGAGGTTAAGAGCACTGGCTGCTCTTCCAGAGGTCCTGAGTTCAATTCCCAGCAACCACATGGTGACTCACAACCATCTGTAATGAAATCTGATGCCCTTTTCTGACATGCAGACAAAACACTGTATACATAGTAAATAAATAAATCTTAAAAAAAAAAAAAAGGAAAAGAAAACAGACAAAAAANTTACTTAGCTTGTAAAATTAAGGGGATGAAAAAAATCGACCACTTCTTTGCCTCCACTCCCTCTCATCTTCCTTGGGCTGTGAGGACAATGACTCAGGCTGGAATATTTGCCTGCTGCTTCTGCCTTTGATAGTTCACACATTTAGGATCCAGGTTTTTCAGATCTGGAGAGGAAAAGAGAAACCAGAGAAGAGTAGCATCTTTTCCCTCTATTAATGACACTTTTCATTTGAAGTCCCATTTCTGGGATTTCTTAAAAAACAATAGTCTAATTGGATTTTTTTCTCTGGCACTCTAGATCAAAACCAGAGCATCAATGTGCTAGGCAGCCGTTCCGCCCCTGAACAGTGTATTGAGTTTCCCTTTTGGAAACAGAAAAAAATAATAATAATAATAATCTGGGAGAAAATCCGTTTCTAACAAGATTGACACTCTAACATGGATCTATAATTTTTCATAAAGACTGGACCTCAGAATTTAATAAAGTAGAACCAAGGTAGCAAAAGTCTAGGACTCACCTGGTTTTAAAACCCTCCCCTTCATTTTTTTCCCTTGTAGCCCAGGCTGGCTTGTAATTCACTGCCTAACCCAGGCTTGCCTCAAAATCATGCAGATCCTCTGCCTCCGCCTCCCAGGTTCAGGAGTTACCATATGTGAGCTAAAGCAATCAGCTTCTCATGTCCTTTCAGGTTCTTTGAGTCAGGGTCTTGCTTTGTAGCCAGGGAAAGCTTGGAACGGAAGTCTTCATTCTAGTGCTCCTCTTGGGAGCACTAGTGTTGGGATTACATAATGCTCCACCATACCCAGCTCATTTCCCATATTTTTTTAAGTGAAATTTTTCAGAGAAATGACCCACNTGGGTAACAGCAAATGTTTAATTAATATAAAGTAATGAACAGTTTGACTCCAAGCAAAATAGTAGATGAGAAGGATCCCAGAGGGTACTCGTAAAAGAATTAAGCTAAGTATGGTAGTTTATGCCTGTAATCCCAGCATGCAAGAGGCTAGGCTAGGTTCAAGGCTACCACTTGAGTTCAGAGCTACCCTGGTCTTTACATAGTAAGACCCTGTCTCAGAAAAATGAAAGATAGTGTTGAGGACAGCTTGCTAAGAGAACAACAATGGGCTTGAATATGAACATGTTGTAAAATTGTTGGAGGAGGAGGTGTAGGATTTCAAGTCTTTTGATGAGGCTAACCCAGCCGTAACTGCAATACCCAATGGGATAGTGGTTATAAGCATGGCATGGATGTCCCTCTAAAGAGCCAGGTGGTGGTTGGTGGTAATGTTCTCACTGGCTAAGCAACATTCCTTTATATCACTAATAAAGTTCNATATTTACTACATTTCTGAAAAATCTTCCTAAGAGCCAGTGTAATGTTGAAGAGTAAAACTCATTGTTAACAAGAATATATGAGGACTTGAATATAGCTGAAAAGTTCAAAATTTGACATACCTAATTTGAACTGGGTTTATCATTAACTTAAGAGCTGGATATGATGGCACCATAACTTGTAAACTCAGCATTTGGGAGGTTGAACCAGGAGCATCAAGAGTTCAAGGCCAGCCTGGACTACATGATACTATGTCACAAGTTATTGAAAAAAAAAGAAAGAAAGAAAAGCTTTTCCCCCCATTGATATGTTTTGATCAGTTCCTCAATTTTGTTCATCATCCTCTTTTCCTATNTAAGTGCTTCCCAATGATAAAATGCCACTTCTCTACCATTAACTAGGATTGCAGAGTAGCAGAAATTGAGGGGAGCGTATTTTCATAGAATCCTGTCCTCGGTGCTTGATAGCTCAGCTCAGTAAACTAGATGTGATAATATGAGCACTGGAAACTAAGACAAGTGAAGTCATCCCTCTTGTTAATAATTTGAAGTTTACACCCTAGCTTAGGAAACCCATAGTCTGCCCACAGTAGGGCTCCCTATAGTCTGAGCATCCATTTCTTCAGCACTCTATATTCAGATGTTTTGCACACTTAATTTTAATTGATCTTCATCCCCTTTGAGGTAAGTATACTAATTTTCCAGATGGGGGGCTAAGGTCCAAAGACTTTTTCCTAAGCCACACTGAAACTGTATATATTAGACCTAGAATTTGAACTTAGTCTTTGACATAGGCTACATTCTTGTACTTAATCATGAAGACACATGTTCCATCTACAAAGAAGTACCTTTTCAGCTTAGGACACATGATAAAGATCGTGTGAGGCTGTGCTCCTTGGTCATCTGTCGTCTGTGATGTCTGGTAAGGTGGCTGGTAATAGTGGGGACTTAAGGGACAAAACTTGATTTAAATGTGTCATTCAGAATGTTGTTTTAGACTTGAAATGCTGAGGAATGTTTTGATTTCGCTTCATTTCAACTTAAAACATTTGGTTTAATGTTTTAGTTAGTTAGTTGAGGGATATTATTAATGGGATAGTTAGTTATTTGAGAGCCCAATCAATTGAAAGTTAGTTTGAATTCAAATTGCACGTCTGTGCTGGGCCTTCCCTCTATTCTGCTCTTTGTGTTTTATTTTCTCCACCAACCTCTATTTCCTTTTATTAGTCATGGAACTAGTGAGTTGAAGAAGTCAGATTACTTGAGCAAATCTCCCCGAGAAAAAAACAAGATAATAATAACCAGTTTCCTCGTTTTTGCATGAATAGATGTGGATAAGAAACTCACTATTCCTTTGGCTAGCAGATTCCCCTCCCCCAATGGTATAGTGTGGTTGCTTTCCTAAAGGAATCTGCTTCAAACCAAAAGTTGGTTATTCAAACAATATATAATTCCATTTATGGAAATACCTATAGATTTTTAGGTAAGCTCCTCAAAGATGGTCTTACAATAGAAATGAAAGGTGACCCCAGGAGGTCATAGCTTCAGTACCATCCCTGTCTAGCAGCACTCAAAACAAAAAGTTAAAGAATGATTTAAGTAGAACAATAAGAGTCTGACCTTTGAGCTATTATTTAATGTTATTATTTAATGTTATCCATACAACAGATTCTACACTAGAAGCTACCACTTTAATAAGATGGCTACCATATGTCAATGACATTTTGAAATAAAAGTGAAATGGAGAATATTCTGTGACTGGTACCAGTGTAGACACTTAAATGGCCTGCTCCTTACAGGTCTCTGCCAAACTCTAGGACACATTACTTGGTAATGGGTATAGTCTCAAAAACACGAAACTTAGCTCTTTATATGTTTATATTCTGGCAAAGGCAAAAAGAGAAGTATTTTAATAGTTGTNTCTGTCAGTGACAGTTGGTAAATAGAAACTAACCAGATGACAGTAACAACTTGTAAATCCATACTAATTTTGAACCAGTTTATTACTAATATATGCACATAGTACACAAATGTAATTGAAGTTAGCATTGAGTTTCAATCTTTAACTTCCTTATGATAGTCAAGAGAACCAAATCATTGAGGCAAATTAGTAATGAGAGATCTTTGTATCAAAGCCCACATAGATCAATGGAGGGCAGAAGGGCATTAAAACCGAAAGGTGACAAGAAGAATACAATTCAGTACTTGGTTTCATTCTAATGTGTCTGCTAATCACTGAGCTACGTACAAAATCCTAGGAAAGGCTAGTAGCTGAGGAAAATGACAAAAGACATTTCAGAGCCAAGAACATTCATGTAAGAAAATTTGCATAAAAAAATAGCTGGTCATGGTAGCCTGTATCTTTAATCCCAGCACTTGGGAGACAGGCAGGTGGACCTGAGTTCAAGGACAGCCTAGTCTACAGAGCAAGTTCCAGGACAGCCAAGGCTGCACAAATAAACCGTCTCAAAACAAAACAAAACAAAAAAAATTGCATAGTAGTCTGTAATGACCTATTTGAAAAAGGACTAGAGTTAAACACACAGCCTTTAGGCCTTACTTAAAACATTGCTTTTATTCTGCTTAAACCGATAGTGCCTACCAGTGTATTCACTCTATCAAGTGAAAAGACAGAGCTAGGGTTTTGTTTTGTTTTGAAGATAGCGTTTCATGTAGCCCAGTCTGGTCTTGAACAGGGTGATCCTCCTGCCTCCACCTCCCAAGTGCCATATCACAGGCATGTATCACCATGCACAGCTATAGTGCTGTTCCTGATTAAACAAATCTAAGCACCCAGATTATGAAAATTACCTTTTCCTTCAAATACTTATGTTCTCTAATGTGAGAAAAATATTTTAAGGGACTTGTTTTTTTTAAAGGATATTAGTATTAGGGCAAAACATTCTTGCAAAAATACCACCTTGCCCAGTATCGGGATGGGTTAAGAGAGTTAAAAACCCAGGACTATTCCTGGCTGTGTTTGTACTTGGTTTTCATTTGCAAAGTACATGCCTAATATTTGAAGAAAGTAGTTAGTGTGATGGTTGAAGACTAAAAACATGAACTTTCAAATTCATCACATCTATATTTCAGTCACATATTTGTCATTAGCAAACATACTGTGAAACTATCTCATTTGAAGGGAAGCACCTCGTGCTCTGCTCCACCTCTTCTGAAACCCCATCTTGTCTTTTGTTACATACTTNTGTACGCAGCCATGCTTACTTAGACCATATGAAAACAAAACTAAAAGGTGCCCTGTATTTGAAGACTTATACCAGTAATAATAGTTTATAAGTAAGTTCAAGTTCTAGGAGCTATTTATTCTCTTGTTCCTACTGCTCTGTTCCTTCAACAGTGTGCCTTTGCCAAAGCTAAAATATTCTGACCTAAGCATGATGTTGTCTTGTAGAGCAGTTGCCTTGTGATGTTATTTTTCTTGAGTTTTGTCTTTTTCTGTGTGGCAGTGGTGAAATAGGGCCTTCTAAGCCTCTGGAGAAGTGACAGATCTGGCTTTGGAGAGGACATGGGGAAGAATCATTCTTCAACAGATAATCTTTAAGTGCAGACCCAGGAAATCAGATCTGACGTGGCACCATCTTTTCTGTCTTCCTGATAAAGGCCATCAGCCCCAAAGTTCCAGTTGCAAAGATCCAAGAAAACTCAGTAAAGATCACTTTGGAATCACATTGTTGTAACAAAACTGATTCACAGTGACTAACAGTCATGTAATAGCAGTGATTAAGCTACAGTAAAATGAAAGTTTATACCATGTATCTCCACGGTTCCCTTCTAGAATAAAGGGCTTGCTAGGCTCCTGTAAACGCACTATAAAGGGAGACACACTTCCACAAACACACCATTGTAAGNGTAACCAGAATTAGAGCTTACGTATTATGAGATGTAGTTAAACAATTTAAAAGGATATTAAAAATATCTGTAGAGTGTAAGTAAAAAGAAATGGGTACAGAAAAGAAAATCCAAGACCAGTTCTTTAACGGAAGTGTCACACTGGTCTTCTTTCTCACTGTGTACCAGTCACACACTTGCTTATGAATATCAGTGAAGCTTCTTTCTAAAAGTCTCCTGACAGAGGAGCATTATTCAGTAGTGGTAGATTTCCACAAACCATACATTATTTTCTTCTTCTGAACTTAGCAATATGGTCTCATAATGTAGAATACATTTTTATTAATCTCAGAACTAATGTAGAGAGTCCTACTCAGCTTCAAATTTCAAAATAAAATTAAGTACTAAATGGAATGATAATATGTTTATTAAAAAAACCTTTCCTGAGGTGAGATTTAGTGAGATTTGATTCTGGCTATGACTACAAATGCTTCACTCCACATACACACTCCTCAACCATATGAATCTTATAACCATATTATTTCCTTATTGTGGATATACTTTTTTTTTAACCTTTTGTTAACTATGTGACTAATTCCTTATTGCTTCTTGTTTTGTGTGTGTGTGTGTATGTGATTTCAAATGCTTAAATGCTTACTTTGTTTTTATGCAAAATTCTTCAAGTACTTTAATAAGTTACACAAAGAAATCTGTCCTAAGAAATGAAAAGTATGGGTGGCGCACACCTTTAATTCCAGTNCTTGGGAGGCAGAGGCAGGCTGATCTCTGTGACAGAGTTCATGGCCATCCTAGTCTACATAATGAGTTCCAGGCTAGCCAANGCTATATAGAGACCTCGTCTACAAAGAAATTTTTTTAATTAAAAAAAAATCCTAACTTGTAAGGTGGTAATAACTTGAATCTCATTCTGGAAACTAACTGGCTGAAAAATCAGAGAAAGAGGCCCCCAGAAGGGATAATGGGGATAGACAGGAAAAGAGAGGAAAGAAGNGAAGTCCACCAAGTTCAGCTTTGGAGCAGGCATGGAGATGCATGCCTGCAATCCTAGCACTTGGAGGGGANATGGAAGGATCAAGAAAGTTCAAGGCCAGCCTTGGCTACAGAGTGAATTCAAAGCCAGCCTGGGCTACATGAGACCCTATCTCAAACAAACAGACAAAAATATTCCAAATATATGACTGCTTCAAGACAAAAAGTCTAGACCAGTGTTAGAGTTAATCTCTTTGGGGAACATGAGCATATAGATAGACTTCAGGCTTCTTAAAATACATAGAAAATTTTAAAAATCCCCATAACTAAAGGAACCAGATCAAGATAGAAAAGATTCAAACAATTTTTGACTAAGTTTTTATTTCACTAGATTTACTAAAGAAAATGGTTTGAATTTTGACTGAACTAAATACAAGTGTAATGAAATACAATAATTATGAGTGGCAGAAGTACATACTATAATGCGATTCTTTTCTGTACATTATTTAAGTGGAATTTTTGGATTACATACAGTATTTTTGTTAATTTTGAAATCCATTGTTTTACCTAATAAAATGTCCTCCTTTAAATGCAGAAGATAAACTGTCTGTACATTACTTCATTTCTATTGCATTGTTTTGCAGCCTGATTCTTTTAAAACATAACTAGTTGGCCATCAACTCCTACCCTCTAGTGTTACAGTGTCACCAGAGGTGGTCATGTGTGGCCCAGAGAGAACTAAACTTTTACTGCTGAATTCTGTTTTTTGTTTAGTTGTTTTTGATACAAGAGAATGATTAGAAAATACTGTTTCAAGGCAAACATGAAAACAAATTAAGTAGGTTTATCCCTCACACAAAATAATTACTTATTTTAAAAAATCTGATAGGAGAATTAGCTTTTTCAGAGACTTCCTTACTCAAAATAGCAAACATAATTTACTATTCAAAGAAATGACTTATCTAATATAATTCGCTTTGCTTATTTTCAGGTAAGGAATTTTTTGTGTGTTGACAATAATAGCATGTTTGGTCTGCCTGTCCCCTGGACAGGGCAGCCTCATTTTGCCACATTGTTTTCAAACTGTTCCCTAAGGAACATGATTCNGGTTAGCACTCAAGGTGAAGAAGGCAGATTGCCTGCAGCTTCTGGCCATCTCTCTCTTGGAAAGCCTCCCTTCCAGGGCCAGGCGTTCAGCTGTCTGCCAGGGACATGGCAGTCTCCTTGCCATCTTACTATGTATCTTCAGTTGTGTTGAACTTAAGACTAAGCTTTGTTTCTTTGTTTTTTGAGACAGAGTCTCAACTCTGTAGCCCAGGCTGCCCCAAACTGGTTGTGATCTTCCTGCCTCTGCCTTCAGAGTTCTGGAATTACAGGTTTAAATCACCATACCAAACGACAAATTTTTAAGATTCAAAACAAGTGATTTTTTTTTTCCCCTTGTAGGGACAGGGAATTGGAGAATTATTTCAAGACCAGACACTTTGGGGCTGACGAGGTAGCTCACCAGGTTAAGGCACTTGCCACCAAGCCTGAAGACCTGAGTTTGGTCCCCCAGAACCATGTGAACACCAACTCTCTCACTCTGACCTCCATATGTACTAGGACATGTGTGCCTGTGTATTCATACAAGTATATCTGAGGAAAGCAAAAACAGAACACTAGAGATGGGGATCAGGGCTAGCCAGAGTCTGTAGCAAGACCCTGTCACAAAACAGAGTGGAGGCACCTTAAAGAATTATAAAATGCGTGGTGGCACACACCTTTAATCGNAACACTAGGGAGGCAGAAGCAGGCCAATCTCTGTGAGTTCAAGGCTGGCCTGGTCTACAAAGGGAGTTCCAGGACAGCCAGGGCTGTTACACAGAGAAACCCTGTCTTCAAAAACAAAAAAGAAAATAATATAGAATGGTACTGTTTATAAGGGATCCTAAATGTAATATTTATATATTATATATTATAATATATATTTAAATCACTAGTTGAACTCCGGTTTGCTCGTACATCCTTAAGTTAGAAGCTGTTACTCATTCTACTTTCTATTCAGGCCGCCTCAAAGCAATCCCAACCCTAATGAAGGCTGAGCCTGGGTGGGGTTAAAAGGACTCTGGTCAGTTTAGCCTTGTACTCTACTACTAGCTAACACTTGCACACATCGTCTTGGGCCTCCTATTAGCTCTGGATCTCTAGAGCAGATATTTTCAGATGTTAATCTGTAGTCTCTGCAGTGTCATTTAATACAGAAATGTGTAAGAGGATTTTCTTCTTACACAGGAGAAAGATGAAGTTGTTTTCAGATTGAAATATTGTGCTTTGGGTGACTTGTAATAAACAATGAATGGGCTGGAGACATGGCCTAGAGATAAGGTGCATTATAGGCTTTGTGTACATGAAACCTTGTGTTTAATCCTCAACACAAAGCCAGAAACCAAACCCACCAGGCTAAGAATTACTCTTGTGTTCCAGATACTCTTCTGGGTACCAGGCATTAACTGTTTACAGTATGTTCAGGTGCTTACAGTATGTTAAAGCTCTTGATTCTTTGACCAATCTGTGAAAATTTAGTTTTAAAAATTTTNGATTAAAAAAATATTTTGGAAACTGTCTAGTATGTATGATCTGGTAAAGAGATTTTACCTGTTGGAAATCAGTACTGATTTATATGTAAGTAATGGGACTGGTGAACTTTGTTTCAGTTGAAGGCTAATTGCTACATTAAAATCAATTGGAGAGGTTGGGGAGGTGGGGCAGTTGACAGGGTTCTTGCCTAGCATGCATGAAGCCCTGAGTTTGATCCTTACATGAATAAATTGGGCATGTTGGTACATGCTTATGATGTTAAGCACTTGGGAGGGTAAGGCAAGAAAATTAGGAGTTTGAGGTGAGCCTGGGCTACATAAGACCCTATCTCAAAAAAAAAAAAAAAAAAAACACTGTAAAAATATAATAAAACTATCACTGATAACCCTGCCATCTAAATTCTGGTGTCATTTTCATATACAGAGAATTATTCTAATAGAATAAGATACAGAAGCTGGTAGGATAGCTCATTGTTTAAGAACAGTTGCTGCGGGGTTGGAGAGATGGTTAAGAGCACTGGCTGCTCTTCCAGAGGAGCCCGGTTCAATTCCCAGCACCCACATGGCAGCTCACAACTGTCTGTACCTCCTGTTCCAGGGGATCCGACACCCTTACACAGACATAATTGCAGGCAAAACACCAATGTACATAAAGTAAAAATAAANACATTATATATATTTAAAAAGAACAGTTGCTGCATAATCAAGAGACCAGAGTTCAAATCCCAGCATGAATATAACAGGATGGGTGCACCCCACACACCTATAACTCTAGCTCTGAGTGGGTGTCAGAAGGGATGATGGCTGGGGCTTGCTGGCTTCCAGCCTACACAAACAACTGAAAGCCTNGGGTTCAGCAAGAGAGCTTGTCTCAAAGGACTAGGAGGAGAGTGANAGAGACAGTATGCAGTCTTCTTGACTTGTGCAAGTGAATGGGTATGCATTCATTCAGGTGCATGTATGTTGACATACGCACACACAAANAATAAAAATAAAAGCATACAGAAGTTGAGTATCTTCTTGTTCACTTCATTATATCAATGGCAATTTTGTGTGTCATTAAAAATCTTGTAAAACAGGGCTGGAGAGACAGCTTAGCGGTTAGGAGTACTTGCAGACTTCCATCCAGACTAACAATTGAGTTCAGTTCCCAACATCCACCTCCAGAGGCTCAGGACTACCTGTNATCCCACTCCAGGTGACCCAGTGCCCTCTTTGACCTCTGTGGGCACTGGCGCACACATGCCATACAAAGTCACAGACACACATTAAAAAACAAATCTTAAAAAATAAGGGGAGGGGGCTGGAGAGGTGACTCAGAGGTTAAGAACATTGGCTGCCCTTCTAGAGGTCCTGAGTTCAATTCCCAGCAACCACATAGTGGCTCACAACCATCTGTAATGAGATCTGGTCCCTCTTCTGGCNTGCAGGCAAACATGCAGAGAGAACACTGTATACATCATAAATTTTAAAATAAAAATAAAAAGGGATGTGATGGTAAATGTGTATGTTTCCAAATGTTAATGCTAGTCTAGCATTATTTTAAAAAATCTTTTGAACAGCTGAGCATGGTGGCACACGCCCTTAATCTCAGCACTCGGGAGGCAGAGGGAAGCAGATCTCTGTGAGTTCAAGGCTGGCCTGGTCTACATAGTGAGTTCTGGGATAGCCAGGGCTATGAAAAAAGNCTGTCTTAAACAAAAAAACTTGTAAATACTTTTGTAGCTACATAATTCATTTGTGCATATATGTAATTGATTTTTTTGTGTTAATATTTAAACCATTTCCAATTTATTGTTGCCACTATAAATAATAACACAAGTGTTTTCTATTATCTCCTTAGGATGAACCCACACAAATTAATATTAGATAAAGGATATGGTCTCTTCAAGGTGAAAACAAAAACACTGCCACATAGTCCTCCAGAAAACCTTCAGTAGTGAGCAGTCTTGGTAGGGTTTGCCTNTTTTGCTACACCACTGATAACACGGATATTATCTGGTCAAAAACTTGATGATTTAATCATGTTTAATGGACTGTGATTTTAATTATTTATTTACTGTGGGTTTACTATTTCAATCATGCTGGCCTGGAACTCACTATGTAATCCTCCTGCCTCTTTGTCCTGAGATTATAGGTGTGTGCCACCACACCTGAACTGTGTTTTAAATGAATTCTGAGGTCTAATTATCGAAAAGAAAAAAACCGCCTGTTATAAAACCTAATACAAACAAGCTGTAAAAGATATCAACAGAATGAATGTATGCTAATGTCCTGATGGAAGACATTTCACATAAAATAAAAATGTCATTACTGTATCTTTGTGGGAAAGGCTCAAGATACCATGTACAATATGAAACATGTAAGCATCAATTTACCAGGTGAGAAGTGAAAGCAGAAAAATATAGCTAATAAAAATACAATATAACTGCTGTTGTCATTTCAGGAGACTTATAGATGAAATGTGGGGAGAGATTGCAAGATGTGTCTGAAGTGACTGCATAGATAGGACACAGTTACTTCACAAAAGAACCTCTCCCTTTGAGCTCTAAGGGCCTCTGTATGGGAGAGGTTTGGATCTGCTGGTTTTGAGTCTTGTTTTGCTTAAGTTGTGTGGAGAGATGGAATCATGTGTGGTGCCCTTGGAGGCCAGGCGAGGGTGTTGGATCCTTTAGAACTAGAGATTCAGATGGTTGTTAGCCCCCAAGTGGATGCTTGGGAACCGAACCTAAGTCCTCTACAAGAGCAAGTCCTTTTAACTGCTGAGACATTGCTCCAGCCACTAACTCCCTTATTTTATTTTTTAAATTTCTTTAAAAAAGTATTTTCTAATAAGAATATAATAAAGGTGTTTTGTCTGCATGTCTATGTACCATCTGCTTGCCTAAAGTTTCTGTTTTGTGTGTGTGTATGTTTGCCTTTGTGAGTTTATGTGCGCTTGAGTACAAGAGCCCAAGGATGTCAGAAAAGGGTGACAGTCCCTAGAACTGGAGTTAATGGTGGTTGTGAGCCACTGTGTGTGTGTGGGGGGGGGGACTGAACCCAGGATCCTGCAAGAGTAATTAGGACTCTCAGCTGTCTCTCCAGCACCCTCCCTCTTTGGCTGAGCCTCTCCAGTGCTGGGTATGAAAGCATATACCACCATGCCCGGTCTGATATTTTCTTTAGTTCTTTTCCTATTTCAAATTTTTCTTTAATTTCTTTCATGGAAAATAGAGAGTTGTAGTTAAACTAGATATCAATGAGATGAAGAAATCAATGCAAATGTGTTTTTAAAAACTAGAAATTACATATAGGGATACATAAAAGAATCTTCAATTTTTTTCCCTGATTAAGTTTTATAGAATTCTGAGCTGGAGAGATGGCTCAGAGGTTAAGAGCACTCTCTTAACCTACCAGAGGACTGGAGTTCAATTCCCAGCACCTATGTCAGATGGCTGGAGACCATATTTAACTCCAGCTCTAGGGGCTCTGACAGCTCTGGCCTCTGCTGGCACCTGCACCACATTGCACAAGCC
>LZPO01066310.1:33974-46147 GCA_001675575.1 Neotoma lepida | reverse complement strand
GGAGGGGGAGAACGCAAAAAAATCTTTTAAAAGTTTTATAGAATTATGTCAACATTACCTTTTGGACACAGAAAACTTTCATGTTTCTCACACAAAAATTCTTATCCATTACTGTCTCACACAACTTACTAGCAAGTTTCAAAGGGCGGTTCTCTCCTGAAGCTTCGAAAACAAAACAAAAAACAAAACAACAAACAATCCCAACAGCACAAAAAACTGCTGACCCAACCTTCAATTCAGAACTCATCTGGCCACATCGTTGCCCACACTCCAACACCTCAACCTGTAAAGAATGGCTTTCTGGGGACTGGAGGGGTGGTTCAGCAATTTAAGAGCACTGGCTGCTTTTCCAGAGGACCAGGATTCAATTCCCAGCACCCACATGGCAGCTCACAGCTGTCTGTAACTCCAGTTTCAGGGGATCTGACACCTTCACACCAATGCACATAAAATAAATTTGAATAAACTACTTAAAAACAGTAGAATGCCTTTCTTACCCTCCTCGGCGGGACTTAGGCATGTCACTTTTCTCCGGGATGCACTCACTGACACTCTCCCTAGGTCTGTGTGTGCCCCTGCTCTGCTCCCTTCGCACTTCACCCGAGTTATGTTTACACAACGGCCTAAGAACAGACCATTTCCTTTTTTTCTTTTCATCTCATGTCAAAGTTTTCGGGGATGACCGGGCTCAGCTTCCCATCCGTAAGGCGAAGCGGTGGCTCAACATTACAGCTCTCCATTTTCCTCCAGGAGTCCTTTTACAGGAGCCAGCTTCTACCCACCCCCTCGCGCCAGAGAGTACTTTCCAGAATTATTCTCATAGCCCGTCCATACAAAAGCGAAAGATGTTAACNCTTTTTCATCTACTTCCTCTCACGAGTCTGTGCGGCCAACCTAACTTCTTCATAGGAAAAAAATAATCGCATTCAACCGGGCACAGCCGCAAAGACTAGTTCCTAAACCTGACACCGTGTGCGCGGATGGCAGTCAGAGGGTGACGTTGGCTTATTTCACCGTACGGGCAAGAAAGCCAAAACCGCCGATAAGGGCGCTGGAAAGAGAAAACGAGGAAACCGGAGTGGGGACAGCCGGGCCAAGCAAGGAGGCCCGCGGGCCGTGAAGTCGCGCGCCTCCCGGGTAAGCACCGCGCAGCCTTACCCAGCCGCGCACCGGCCGAGGCGCGCGCGGAAAAACTCGCATCCGCCTGACTTCGCAGTCCCCGCCCTGGAACCGCCCCACACCCAGCCCGGGTCCCCACTGCTGAAACGGCAAGGGGCGGGGAAGACGAAAGCCGGGCCCGGCCGTTCTTTATTCGATGCAACCGCCCCAGAGAGAATTCGGGCCCGGGGAGCTGGGTCCGCGGCGGGACCTGGCACCGAACCGTACTTAAACCTCCCGGGAGACCCGCTCTCCTTCCGCGCTGCCTCCGCGTGCCACGCCCCGCGCCCGCACGCTTAGGGTTCCGCGCTTCTGATTGGGCATCTGCCCTGCCGATCTGAAAGATGTCAACGAATCACGCTTTCGAAAAAGCCTACAGAGAGCGGGAAAGGGGGCTTCCAGCCTGGCTCCCCCGGCGCGAGCCTAACGCCCCCAAGCGGCTGGAGGCACTGGGCGGGGCCTCATTTGCATAACGGCCGCCCCTTACTTTCCCCGCCCGGGGCCGGAGTCCCGCCCCTCACCCATCTAGAGATCTGTTGGACCACCGGCTGGTCACTCCGACCAGGCAAGCCTGTGGGGCGCTGGACGGGTCGGTGCGGGCGGTCCCGGGGGCGGATTGGCTCCGGGAGAAGGCGGGGGGTGGNGGGGCGACTATAAGAGCGGGGGGACCCAGCCGAGGGAGCCGAGGGAGACGCTGATCGCGCTCGTGGATAGTTTTGTGCGGCGACCGTTGGCTGGGGTCCGGGCTTGCCTCTCCTGACTCTTCGCCCTAACGTCGCTGTGCCTGGGTTTTGTTTTTGGTTTTTGCAGTCAGGATGTCCGCCCGCGGCCCGGCTATCGGCATCGACCTGGGCACCACCTACTCCTGCGTGGGGGTCTTCCAACATGGCAAGGTGGAGATCATCGCCAACGACCAGGGCAACCGCACCACCCCCAGCTACGTGGCCTTCACCGACACCGAACGCCTCATCGGCGACGCCGCCAAGAACCAAGTGGCCATGAACCCCACGAACACCATCTTCGACGCCAAGAGGCTGATCGGGCGGAAGTTCGAGGACGCCACGGTGCAGTCGGACATGAAGCACTGGCCGTTCAGAGTGGTGAGCGAGGGTGGGAAGCCCAAAGTGCAGGTGGAGTATAAAGGGGAGATGAAGACCTTCTTCCCCGAGGAGATTTCCTCCATGGTCCTCACGAAGATGAAAGAGATCGCCGAAGCCTACCTGGGGGGCAAGGTGCAGAGCGCGGTCATCACGGTCCCCGCCTATTTCAACGACTCGCAGCGCCAGGCCACCAAAGACGCGGGCACCATCACGGGCCTCAATGTGCTGCGCATCATCAACGAGCCCACGGCGGCGGCCATCGCCTACGGCCTGGATAAGAAGGGCTGCGCCGGCGGCGAGAAGAACGTGCTCATCTTTGACCTGGGCGGTGGCACCTTCGACGTGTCCATCCTGACCATCGAGGACGGCATCTTCGAGGTGAAGTCCACGGCCGGCGACACCCACCTGGGTGGCGAAGACTTCGACAACCGTATGGTCAGCCACCTGGCGGAGGAGTTCAAGCGCAAACACAAGAAGGACATTGGGCCCAACAAGCGCGCTGTGCGCCGACTGCGCACCGCCTGCGAGCGCGCCAAGCGCACCCTGAGCTCGTCCACGCAGGCCAGCATCGAGATCGACTCGCTCTACGAGGGCGTGGATTTCTACACGTCCATCACCCGCGCCCGCTTCGAGGAGCTCAACGCCGACCTCTTCCGAGGGACCCTGGAGCCGGTGGAAAAGGCTCTGCGCGATGCCAAGCTGGACAAGGGCCAGATCCAGGAGATAGTGCTGGTGGGCGGCTCCACCCGCATCCCGAAGATCCAGAAGCTGCTGCAGGATTTCTTCAACGGCAAGGAGCTGAACAAGAGCATCAACCCCGACGAGGCGGTGGCCTATGGCGCCGCTGTGCAGGCGGCTATCCTTATCGGCGACAAGTCGGAGAATGTGCAGGATCTGCTCTTACTCGACGTGACTCCATTGTCACTTGGCATCGAAACAGCTGGCGGTGTCATGACCCCACTCATCAAGAGGAACACCACGATCCCCACCAAGCAGACACAGACCTTCACTACCTACTCAGACAACCAGAGCAGCGTGCTGGTGCAAGTGTACGAGGGCGAACGGGCCATGACCAAGGACAATAACCTCTTGGGCAAGTTCGACCTGACTGGGATTCCCCCAGCACCCCGTGGGGTCCCCCAGATCGAGGTCACCTTCGACATCGATGCCAACGGCATTCTTAACGTCACCGCTGCCGACAAGAGCACCGGTAAAGAAAATAAAATCACCATCACCAACGACAAGGGTCGTCTGAGCAAGGACGACATTGACCGTATGGTGCAGGAGGCAGAGCGGTACAAATCGGAAGATGAAGCTAACCGCGATCGCGTGGCAGCCAAAAACGCAGTTGAGTCCTACACCTACAACATCAAGCAGACGGTGGAAGACGAGAAACTGAGGGGCAAGATTAGCGAGCAGGACAAAAACAAGATCCTCGACAAGTGTCAGGAAGTCATCAACTGGCTCGACAGAAACCAGATGGCAGAAAAAGATGAGTACGAACACAAACAGAAGGAGCTTGAGCGAGTGTGCAACCCCATCATCAGCAAACTTTACCAAGGCGGTCCTGGCGGCGGAGGCGGCTCCTCTGGAGGACCCACCATCGAGGAAGTGGACTAAGCTTGCTCTGCAGTCCGCGTAAACCTCTTTTCCTTTCTCCCCCGCCCCCCTTCCCCTTTTGTTTTGGTTTCTTTGAAATGTCCTCGTGCCAAGTGAGATCTGTTGTTGGAAGTCTTTAGCCTGGTGCATGCATATGAAAGGAAAGGTGCAACAACTTAGTTTAGTTACGAAAGGTTAGTTCTCAAGTTTGATTTGGGGGAAAAATGAGGTTTCTCTTTAATGCATTTTAAAGAATTGCTGATGTGAGCATTTTTTTGGGGGGGTTAAGCTTAGTTTGTACGTGGAGATTTGCTCGAAATGGGAAACCTGATGTTTGCACACCTGTCCTATGGAAGCTTGGTAACACTAAATACAGAGGAGCTTGAATTGTTTATTTTTACGTACTACTTTGAGATTAAAGTAAACATTGCAGTAATTTTAAAGACAGGTATATTCTGTAAACACATAAATGCAAATTTAAAGTAAAGCTGAAATGGATCTCAAAATTACTGTCTGGAGTTTTCAATTTCTTCTTCCCATGTTTTACTCACATTGATTTTAAGTTAGTATGATGTGAAATTTATCTAATCCAGTTTTCTCTAATTCTCAGATGAAGTTCCTGCCTTGAATCACCAACAATTTAAGAGGTGGAGAATCTTGGTAAAACCACCCCCCACCCCTTTAGTATTCAGAAAACTGATGGGATCTTCAAGTGAATCTTAACTCCTAAGCCCTGGCTTTAGTATCCAAGTTTAAAACAACGATAACCAAAACAAACAAACAAACAAAAAAAACCCCCTAATGTTGCAGGAAAGTACAAGCTGTATTCCAGAGTCCTGTATAAAATAGTTTTTCTCTAGAGTAACAAAAATGACAGCATCTTTTCATAATAGCCAAAGGGAGGACAGAAACATGCATCCTGTGACGTACAGGTTCCTGGAACAAGAGCCAGCAGGCAAGTTTAAAAGTGCTTAATGTTGAGTCCAAGTCAGGTAAACCTTGTTTTAACTTCCTATAAAACAGCTCAACTGCCAAGCTTATGGCAGATTCTGTAAGAACCCGTTTGGCAGCTGTAATTACTTGGGACATAGTTCTTTTTCTGATTTGAAGATCTTAAGAGCTTTTCTACCTGTCTCAAATCACTACTATAGTTAAATTGGTTTAATCACGTTTGTTTATTTGGGGGTGGACACTTGTGTGAGTGGTTCTCTCCACTAGGATTGAACTCCGGTTTTCAGGTTGGTAGCAAGTACCTTTACCAGCTGAGCCATTTAGTTTTTAATGGAATTATGTTTAAAAGTTCCTTTGAGGGGAACTTGGAAGAAATTTAGTAGTTGATTTGAAAATGCATAGTTTTAACAGCACAGATATTTTAATATCTTTCTAACATGATAAAAATTTGCTTTATGTTATTTTTAAATTACTAGTGAGTTTTAGAAGCTATATTTTCAATTTAATAGTGAATCCTTTATTATTCACAGAGGTTTTTTTGGACTAATAGTTTAAGTTAATTTAAAAATTAGGAAACCAGTTAATCTAAGGCTATTGTTTGGTAATGACCTTCACATTATAGTTGACCCTTAGGTATATCTTTTGCAAGCCTCACTTAGGTGAAGGAAGATAAATGGGCAATTGTGAAATTGCTTCAAAATACTTAGAAAATTTTCAAAGATTACTCCATACTTCATAAATGTGAAGGCAGATTAGTCTATGTTAGTGTAACTCTAGTGAAAGTTTCTGGCAATGGGCATTAAAAGATGCAGTGAATCAAGGCTACACAGACCATCACATACACATTTGATAAAGTACTTTGATGTTAATAGATTTAGAATGTTTTGTTTTTGTTTTTGAGACAGTGTCTTAAGTAGCCCAGGGTAACCTGAAGCTCAGTGAGTAGCTGAGAATGACCTTGAACTCCTGCTTCTACCTCCCAAATGCTGGGATTATAAGTCTTTTTTTTTTTTTTAAAGATTTATTATGTATACAGAAGAGGGCACCAGATCTCATTGCAGATGGTTNTGAACCACCATGTGGTTGCTGGGAATTGAACTCAGGACCTCTGAAAGAACAGTCAGTNCTCTTAACCTCTGAGCCATCTCTCCAGCCCAGGGGATTACAAGTCTTAAAGTGACTTTTTTGAGACAGCCCTGGCTGTCTAGGAACTCATATGTAAACAAGGCTGGTCTCACAGAGATCCACCCACCTCTGCCTTCCAAGTGCTGGGCTTAAAAGCTTTTAAAGTAACTTTTTACTTGAGTTTTACCAGGATGATATTCATTATATTGATCTTTTATTAGTCCTTTATGAATTCAAGGGTTTTGTTTGTTTGTTCTTGTTTTTATTTTCCTGCCTTGGAGAGTGGGGGACCAGAAGGTGATATTGAACTCAGCACCTTGTTCATACAGCTGAGCACTCAATATCCCCAGACCTCTGATGAAAATATCCTTGCTCTAATTTCAGATAATAAGGCCTTTCTACAAGTTGGAGTTGGTATGATTGATTTCAGGCCTCACTTTAGAAGAGATTTCTAAGTCTCAATGACCAATATTACTGTGGTCTGACCTCCAGCCACTCATTACACTAGCCTCCATGTGTTAGATACCTCATTTACTGTTATTTGGAAAAGTAAAGTAGCCTTTTTGTGTAGCCTTTTAATTTTTAATTCTCTTCTCAAATTTATCTACATTTGAATATTACTAAGATAATGCCACTAAAAGTAGCCATTTAGTGTTTCCAAGAGTTAATTGAAACTGGTAACTCAAGAACACCTGGGAGCTCCTTACCACGTGTTAGGCTAGCCCTGGTCATATAACAGTGGAAACAATGCTTGCTCTTAGGGGAGGGTTAAATTACAGTTCAAGGAATGACTAACATCATTTGAACCTCCAGCTAGTAGCTGGGGTGACTAAAACAAATGCAATATGTTTACAAATAGAAAGCTAAAGGCTAAAAAATGACAGTTTATTAAAACAGGCACATGTGTATCTGAACATCTGATTACTTTGTCTCTGTTTTGAGAAATGGAGATAATCTGTCATAATAAGATATAACAATGTTTCCAGTATTTGAGATAAATGGCATTTTGAAACACTCTCACTTTAAATTTCTTATACAGTTTTGTATATGTAATAGAAAGGCATTAAAACTTGTAGGTACCTTAGTAGATACTGTTACTTACATAAAACTTAACATAATAGAATTTTTAATATATCACACATTGTTCAATGGAGGCTTAAGGAGAAGAGTTTTTTGAGAATTATTGATCTTTTAATTTTTTCTGTAGGTATTTTGCCTGTGTGTATAGCTACACCGTATGTGTGTACCCACTGAGGCTAGAAGAGGGCATCGGATCTGGACCTGCAGTTGTAGATGGATGTGAGCTGCCATGCTGGTGCTGGGCATTGAACCTGGATCCTCTGCCAGAGCAACCAGTGCTCTAAACCACTGCGCCATCTCTCCAGCCTTTTTTATGTGTTTGCATTCCTGCCACGGTGCACATGTGGAGGTCAGAAGAAAACTTGAGGGAGCTCTCCCCGCACCACAGGAGCCCTAGGGACTGAACTCAGGCTTGTCAGCCAGCTTTACCTACTGAGCCATCGCACCAGCCAGNCCCTCACTTTTTTTTTTTTTAGTATCGTGCTGAGGATCTAACCAGGGCTTTGCGCATGCTAGGCAAGCACTCCACCAACTGAGCTACATCCTCAGCCCCATAGCTGTCAAATCTTATATCTTAGACAGGAGTACAATCTGAATATGTGGATGAAATAAAAAGATCTTTTATGAAGCTGAGGGGTCAGGCACAGAAGACATTCCCACCTTAAACTGTAGGTTGTAAGAAGTTGTGATATAACGAATATTCCCCTTGCCTTTGGATACTGGAAATTAAAATAAAAACAAGTCAACCCTGACCACCTGAGTTCCATCCTCAGGCCCTGCATCCCAGGAGAGAACAAACTCGCACAAATTGTCCCTGGTACCCCACCTGTTAATCATAACACACATACACACATGTACACACGAATGTGAGTAAAGATTTAGACTTATAACCATGTGTCAAGACCATTGCTAAGGGACTATGCATGTTAAGATTAAGAAATAAGAGTAAGAGGGGCAGCCTGGCANTGGTGGCGCACACCTTTAATCCCAGCACTCAGGAGGCAGAGGCAGGTGGATCTCTGTGAGTTCAAGGCCAGCCTGGTCTACATAGTGAGTTCAGGGCAGCCAGGGCTACACAGAGAAACCCTGTCTCAAAATACAAAAACAAAAGAGTAGGAGGGGCTAGAGAGATGGCTCAGTAGTTAAGAACACATACTGACCTTCCTGAGGACCTGAATTCAATTTCCAGCACCCACATCAGGTGGATTACCACGGCCTGTAACCTCAGCTCCAGGATATCTGACACCTCTGACCTCAATGAGCCCGTGTATTCATGTGCAAATAACACACACACACACACACACACAAAATTAAAATAAAAATGAATCTTAAAGGGCTGGAGAGATGGCTCAGTGTACTGAGGGTACTGACTGCTCTTCCAGAGGACCTGGGTTCAATTCCCAGCACCCAAATGGCAGTTCACAGCTGTCTGTGACTCCAGTTCCAGAGAACCTGACACCCGTGGGAAAACACCAATGCACATAAAAATAAAATTTAAAAAAAGAAAAGAATCTTGAAAAAATGAGTAAGAATGTTCAATTGCTTCTGTATGCTTAATGCATAAATAGGCATGTGTAAATGTTCTCAATTAGAAATCATATAAGAAGTTTCATTCCTGAGTAAAAATTACAGGTCATTGAAGGAATCCAGTTTTATCCTTTTTTGTTGTTGTTTTTTGTTTTGTTTTGTTTTGGAGACAGGGTTTCTCTGTGTAGCCTTGACCATTCTGGAACTCACTCTGTAGACCAGGCTAACCTAGAACTCTGCCTGCCTCTGCCTCCTGAGTGCTGGGATTAAGTTTTGTTCTTGCTGTGACTCTTGGATTGTAGCTATTTTTAGAACATGTGCATTTCCGGTTTAGTGGGACAGAACTTAGTTTTAAAATGTCTTTTCTTTAGAACAAATCAAGATCCCATGGACACTCTTCACCACTGTCAGTGCAGAGAAGGCTGGCTGTAAATTTGAAGTTTAGGAAAATAAGAATGTTTATTCAATGTTTGGCATCACAAGTGTTTTGTTTTTTGAGTAACTTGCTACGTAGCCCAGGCAGGCTTTGAACTTCCGGTCTTCCTTGCCCTTTATCTCCATTGCTGGGATTACAGACATGCACCCCCACGATCATCTCAAACATTGTCCTTTTCTTTCATGGCAGAATTACAACACTGACTTTTTCACTAAATAAGAATATGAATTTTTCTTTGAGACAGTGTCTATGTAGCCCTGGCTATCCTAGAACTCACGATGTAGACCAGTTTGGCCTGGAATTCATAGAGATCTGCCTGCCTCTGCCTCCTAAGTGTTGGTGGCACTAAAGGCATGTGGCATCATGCCCAGCACAAGTATATGTTTATATCCAGTTAATGCCAGATCTAAAATTCTGAGACTAGAAACTTTGTTCTGTGTTTACATGCTCTTAGCTGCTTTTTTTAATTAAGAAAATTATGAGTGTTTTGTGTGCATGTATGTATGTTCATGGTGTGTGTACCTGCTGCTCTTGGAGGTCAGAAGAGGTGGTTTTATTGCTAGAAATCCATGGAGTCTGTATAACAGGCAAAGGAATTTATTAGAAGATAAAACTCACTACAGCCTGAAAACCATGCTGGTCTTCTTCCTGGTCCAAGATCTGCCTGGTCTGTCTCAGCATCCAAACCACGAGGCAGCGAAGAGAGCGCTGCCTACAGCCTCTCAGGTCTTAAGGGTCCCAAGAGGCCACACCCCAGGGGCATGTATTTCAAGGTCATAGGCAGGTGTAGCAGTTACCTGCTGCCTCTCTGGGGACGGTGCTTCAAGGTCATAATCAGAACAGCTATCTACTACAAGGTTTGATCCCTGAAGCTAGAGATGAGTTACAAGTTACCATGTGGGTGCTGGGAACCAAACCCAGGTCCTCTGCAAGAACGACCTTAACTTCTTCTTTTTTTTTTTTTTTTTTTTTTTTTTTTTTGGTTTTTTGAGACAGGGTTTCTCTGTGTAGCTTTGGCGCCTTTCCTGGAACTCACTTGGTAGCCCAGGCTGGCCTCAAACTCACAGAGATCTGCCTGCCTCTGCCTCCCGAGTGCTGGGATTAAAGGCGTGCGCCACCACCGCCCATCTGACCTTAACTTCTTACCCATCTCTTCAAACCCTGCTCCTTAGTTTCAACAAGATCTTAAGGAGTTCTCTTGATTAGGCACAAACAACTCTTTCTCTCACAGGTTACTGAGGGGTATTAGATACGTAGGAGGTAACTTTATATTTCTATTTTATAACAGTATGGACTTTAGAAAGTTTGTTCCTTTCATATTGCATGTGTGTTTGTGAGGCATATGCTTCCCTGTACACATATAGATGGTGGGGGATGAGTTTCTGGAGTGAGCTCCCACTTCCACCATGTGGGCCCCAGGCTGGCCTCCACCTTACCTCCAGAGTGCGGGGATTACAGACATGCACCACCGTGCCTGGCTATGCATGTTGATTTTAAATAACGTTTTAATTTCTCAGGAACTTCCTTTCACCTTAGTTTAGACTGGGGTTCGAGATGGTGAGGTCTACAAAACCCTTGGTGTTCTGTTAGCACTTAATGCATTGAGTGGGCTACCTGAAGTGGNTTGTTCCTACATTCTCTACTGATTGTGGAATAGCTAGATCCCTTGGTCTTAGTCTTTCCTGGAACTTTATCTCATTTTCTCCTGGTTCACTCCACTCCAAGTTGTAGATACCAGCTGTTAAATAATTTTTAGCATCTGGGATATTATATTCTCTTTCCCGTTCAGTAAGCAAGCCCACTTGGCCCTTAGCCTCAAACTAGCACTGGAGGTGTATGGGTGGGTTTCCATGCATTTCAATTAACTTGCTCAACAAGGAGAACTGAATAGGACAGGAATTTATTGATTACAGTTTTAGACCGCCATAAGCAGTGACTGGGGGACTAGGGCAGGCAATGACATGCAAGTTGCTGTAACTGTAAAGTTTGTGGGCATATATACATACCTGGCTATTTACTGTCCATCTCATTCCCATTCAGTTGTGGGGATACAAAAGCAGACGCATTAGGCATTCCCAGTGGCCCGCCTCTTCATCGAGCATTGCTTATATTGGAGGGGGAAAATAACCCAAATCTGCCTATCAGTTCAACTGCAAAGGAAAGAACAGGTTTGTGACCTGCAGAGAACGTGAGCTCACCTGAATATCCATCAACTCTGAGCAAGCNATTCTTGCTTTTGTTTTGAGCAACACTGNTTTTGAGTACTTATTAAGGCTGATAATGCTTTATACATAGTACTGGCGAGGTTTTAGTTTTTGTTTGTTTTTTTGTTTGTTTGTTTGTTTTTTTGAGACACGGTCTCTCTACATATCAGAGACAGCTCAAGTTGTCCAGGAACTCACCTTGTAGGCCAGACTGGCCACCAACTCACTGAGATCTACCTGCCTCTGCCTCCTGTCTCTGCCTCCCAAGTGCTGGGATTAAAGGCATGTGCCACATCCACCTGGCTTGTACTAGTTAGTTTTATGTCAACATAACAAGCTAGAGTCATCCGAGAAGAGAGAACCTCAATTGAGAAAATGCCTCCATAAGACTGGGCTACAGGTAAGCCTGTAGAGCATTTTCTTAAGTAGTGTTTGATGGAGGAGGGTCCAGCCCATTGTGAGTGGGGTCATCCCTAGGCTGGTGGTCCTGGGCTCTTTTTTTATTTTATTTTATTTTTTTTGAGACAGGGTTTCTCTGTAGCTTTGGAACCTGTCCTGGAACTCGCTCTGTAGACCAAGCAAGCCTTGAACTCACAGGGATCCGCCTGCCTCTACCTCCCGAGTGCTGGGATTTCAGGCATGCGCCACCACCACCTGGCATTTTTTAAAAATTTATGTGTACACAGTGTTCTAACTACAAGTATGCCTGAGTGTTCTTTTTTTTGGGCGGGGGGAATAAAACTTAATAATAGAAGGCATCCAGTTCTGGTTAAACACCAATAGATGTTAAACACTAATCTTGAACAGAAATTCTCTGCTTGTATAGATTTTAGATTACAATTGTAGAGACATATGCCGTCACTGTAAATCATTTTTAGGTCGAAGTCCCCAAGTAACACTTGCAACAATGGAACACAAACACGTGCAGTTTCACAGACACAGAAACTGCAAGCTTGGCCATTCTGGACAAATGGGAAATTTATATAGCAAAGA
>LZPO01066309.1:458329-472653 GCA_001675575.1 Neotoma lepida | reverse complement strand
GAGGCAGGCGGATCTCTGTGAGTTCGAGGCCAGCCTGGGCTACCGAGTGAGTTCCAGGAAAGGCGCCAAAGCTACACAGAGAAACCCTGTCTTGAAAAACCAAAGGAAAAAAAAAAGAAATAGTGGCCAGAGATAGAACCAGTGAGGATTATACTTAAATCTATGCAGTTAAAGTGTGGTCATAGAACTGAGCATGGTCATTCAATAGAATTGTAAAATGGGACAGGGCAGGGTNTGTAGCACAGCAGGACAGTGCTTGTCTGGCTTGTACTTGGCTCTGAGTTCAAACTAATGCACAACAAAAACCAAGCAAAATAAGACCAACAATAAATAATAGAAGTATCCATAAATAAAATATGTGTGGATAAGGTAAAAATTTAAAACTAACAAGTTATAAGTTTAGTTTCAGATTTTTCGTGGGGGATGGGGCGGCAGAGTCTTGCTGTGTTACCTAGGATGACCTTCAGTGCCTAGGCATCCTGTCCCAGACTGCTGAGTGCTGGGGTTAGAGGTTTGTGCCAACACCACGCCCAGCCACCACCTAGGAAATGACGGAGTAGAAGAGTAGAGGGGAACCCTTTAACGTGTTCTACAACATTTATCTTCTAGGAGGAAAGATGTAAAAACTTATTTTTAACACTTGAAGTTAATGCAATCAGAGTAGGCATGAGATCTAAAACTTTGTCTTTTGGTTGAAGGGCAGCTGACGGGCACCAATAAAGAGTATTGCCTATTCTTAAAGCTTCATTTCACAGGAATGGTAACCAGCAGAATGAAAAAGAGCTCTGGAAGGAAAAAGGGAGAATGGGGCAAACATGCACACAGCACACTTTATGCCGGCATTCTGTGTGCCTCACAGATTAGGAACTCCTGTGGGGAAAGGAGTCTTTGTGAGTCTGTCTCCTTGTTTGAGTGGCTGCACTGGGCCTTGTACTACGTGAAAGCTCACATTGTACGGAAAGGTCCAAGGACCCTGGCAACTTGGCTTACAGTATGAAAACCAGGACAGCAGGCCACCTCAATTTGCCTTCATCACAGATGGCAGCANCAAGAGAAGAGTCAGTTGCTCACTGGTGACAGTGGCCCCANCATNTGGGAACAGAGGTCCTGATAGTCCCATCTACAGTAAGCCCAGGGGATCTTTGGTCAAGTGAGAGGATAAAGAAGCAGCCACTTTGGGAGGGAGACCTAGCTTCAAGGAACAACAAAAGAATTATTTCTGTGGTGTTGTCTCAGCCTGGTGAGACAGGCATCACATTCATTTCTGATTACTTATTCCCCCTTTCATGTGTGTGTGTGTGTGTGTGTGTGTGTGTGTGTGTGTGTGTCTTGATATATTTGTGGGGGTGTATGCACCTGTGAGTGCACAGAAGCCAATTGAGGACATCAAGTGTCCTGCCGTATCATTCTCCACATTATTCCTTTGAGGCAGGGTCTCTCACTGAACCTGGAGATGGACTGGAGACCAGTAAGTCCCAGTGATCTTCTGCTTCTGCCTCCCACAGTGCTGGGGTTACAGGTGTGCATGTGAGCAAATCTTGCTTTTTAAATGAGTGCTGGAGATTTGGCCCCATGTCCTAATGTTTGTACAGCCAACACTTGTACCCAGTGAGCCATCTTCCTATCACCTCCCACCCTCTTGCTTTCTCCAAAGATTATATGTAAACTTCATGACAGACAATAGAAGAGTTCACAGGCTGCCNTTCCATTTCATCAGGGTAGTGTTACNTTAAGGTCTCCTGGATTCAAACATCTTCAGCCTTTTGGTAAATGTTGTGGGAACTGAGCAAGGATTAGCAGGCTCTGAATTACTTAGGTCTAGGGGACATCTGTCAAAAGACAAGGACAGCCAAACATGGTGACACTTGTCTTAAATACCAGCACCTGGGAAGCAGAGACAGGCATATTCTCCTGACTTAAATCACAGTATGTTGTTAGTTACTTTTTGGGGTACACAGTGTTCAGGAGGCTCTTCTTGAGNTGAGGGACCAACAGGAACCATATATACAGGGAGACAGATATCCCAAGTGTGTGATCTCAGGCTTCAGGAGCCTGCAGAGCTCCTTTGGGAACTTACCATGGGATTGGAACAGAAATGGAGCACAGTAGCTTTTTTGTTTTTGTTTTTTGTTTTTTTAGTTTTACATGTTACACTTTTGCTCATCCTATGAACAAAATAGGGATTGGAACTAAAATAAATTTGAAGTCAATGGTTCCAAGACCTGTTACTTGTAAGAGAACTAGTTTAGAGTTAGAAGATATAAGTGCCAGGTAAATGGAACGGATGTTATTCACTTTAGCAAATGTACACTTCCAGGAGCTTTCCAGGTGCCAGAGGGCTNCCACACAGCTCTGGATTATACGCTCATCACCACAAATGTGAAAGCCGGGGCAAATCCTATTATGAAAACCTCTCCTGGGGAGAAGACTAGGTAGCTGGCAAGCATTCCTTCACTTATTCATTAAATATTTACTGAGAGCTTTTGGAATGCTCGCNATCATTCTGGGTGCTGGGACNATTAGTGAATAGNAAGTCGAAGGCCCTGCTCTCATGGAGAATGTTCCCTCAGGGGANAGAGCAATAAATAATAAGTGTATAAAATAGCAGGGACAGGGGCTATGAAGAACNCTAGTGCAGTAAGAAGGGAGACCAGAGCATGTCNGTCAACCTGACTTTGAGCAGAGATCTAAAGAGGCAGGAGCCAGAAGGAGAATAGAGCAGAGAGAAAAAGCAGAAGCACATTGACTCTGGAGAACAGTNAGAGGCTGGGTGACCAAAGGCAGGGAAGNTGGGAAGGAGTGAGGTCAGAGTACTCGTATAAAGTGTGCCGGGATACGAGGCCTCATCACTAATAATTGTTCTAAGATGTATAGCCCCATGTCATTTGTTTTCTGAGCAGGGACTTTGTTTTCTTGAGGGGTGGGGTTAGAAATATAAATTTGGGGCCCAAGCTGAGCCTCTCAGGGCACAGAGGCCATGCTGGGCCATCTCACCCGGCGCTGTCCTCTGGACTCTTGCTGTCTCTTTAACAAATGGTGAGTCAGTACCACAGAATGGATATNAAAGCAGTGTGAAATTGTTAGCCTGCCTATCTATGAAGATTGTGATNTGTACATTTTTTTTCAGTTCTATTATTTTGTTTGGTATGGGAGTTTTCCTGTGACTCCAGAATAGATTCTAATAAAGAAGAATTTGGCTTTGGTTTAATATTGACTACTTTGACTTTTCTAATAACACGCTCTTAGGTTCTACTTATTTCAATGTACATTATCTGCCTTCNACTGTTTTATTCTTTATAANATCAATTTAAAAATTACAAAATCTGTATGAGGAAAATAGGGCTAATATAGAGAAATTCCTTCTGTAATTATTGCAGTAGATGGCATAGCTATCTTTTACTTTAAATTTTTATTTATTGTTACTATTATTTGTGTACATACGCCTGTGTGTGTGTCCCATAGCTACCATGCACACACAGTAACAACAATGATAATTATCTCTCTCTGGTAGCATGCATAGCACCTTCCAGCACTATGAAAGCTATCCAGTAGGGATGAAGCTTCCAGGTGAGTACAAGCTTGATTTCTCTGTGTTCTATGATGCACATGTGTGGTGTCGTCAGTCATAGGGTCTTCCATCAAGTTGTGGAGGGTAACCGAGAGCCTGTAATGTTTGGAGGTCTGTGGGACCTCACTGACCAACAATTCCAAAGGAGGTAACACATTCCTATTAGAATATAAAAGTACTACCCATCTTACCCTGCTGTNAACCCTGGGAGCTACAATAATGGCTGACCTGGCNAAACATGACCCTTGGTGTAATAGTGGTGTCAATGTCATGGGAGTAACCACCACCTTAATTGGATTTAAGGCTTACTCTACACATTGAAACCTTGCACTGAAATCAGTGCCACGAACTTGTGACTAGATAGGTCATAGGCAACAGGGAAGAACCTACTACTATTACTCTGCTAAAAGGTCATAGTGTGAAGCTGACTCCTAATGACTTATTGTTATCATACTAAAGTTTAGTTTCTCAAATTCTTCATATTTTAGATATGAATCCTCTGACAGAAGTATAGCTGGTAAAGATTTTCTCTGATTCTGTAGGCTGCTTCTTCACTTGGCTGATAGTTTCTTTTGTTGTACAGCCTTTAAATTATACATGCAATTGTCACTTATTGGTCTTATTTCCTTAGGTATTAGAGTCCTGTTCAGAAGATCCTTAACTATGCCTATANTTTTTTAGGTTTATTTATTTTTATTTTATGTATGATTGTTTTGCCTGAATGTATGTAAGTGCACCATATACATGTTGTGCCTACAAAGACCAAAAGAAAGACATCAGATTCCCTTTAACTGATAGTTGTGAGCCACTAGGTAGGTATTGGGAATTAAACCCAGGTCCTCTGCAAGAGCAATGAGTGCTCTTAGCTCTTAGCCTATGCCTATATCTTTGGAGGGAGGAGGATTGAGGCAGGATTACTTTACCTAGCCCTGTCCTGGAATTCACTATATACACCAGGCTAGCCTTGAACTCACAGAGAACTTCCTACCTCTGCTTCCCAAGTGCTGGAATTAAATATACCTATATCTTGAAGTGTACTCCATAATTTTAGAGTCTCAAATTTTATGTTGAGATCTTTGATGCATTTGAGTTGATTTTTCTGTGTGGTGAGAGATAAGAATCTAGTTTAATTTTCTCATGTAGACATCCAGTTTCCCAGGCATAATTTGATGAAAATGCTGTCTTTTCTCCAATGTGTACTTTGGCTTCCTTGTTAAAAATCATGTGGCTGTAGTTGCATGGTCTTATATCTGTGCCCTCCCTTTTATTTCACTGATCCATGTGCCTGCTTCTGTGCCGTGACTGTGCTGTTTTTATTACAATGGCTCTGTTGTGGAACTTGAAATCATGTATGGTGATACCTCCAGCAGCATTCTTTTTGCTCAGTATTACTTTGGCTATCAAAAACACTAAGAGTCTTTTGTGAGTCTTTATAAATTTTAAGTCTTTTTTTCCTGTTACTGAGAAGAATGCTACCGTCTGGATCTTAGCTTTTTCTTAAAGAAAGCATTGAGAAAATGCTGATACATATGATGCATCTTGCTTTAACAAGTTAACTGAACACTGTTTTTTGTTAATGNCTTTGGTGTTTAATCCACCTGGATTCATAAATTTGGGGTTTAATATTGTGGTAGTTTGAATAGGAATGGTTCCCTTAGGCTCATAGATTTGAATGCTTGGTCACCAGGGAGTGGCGATATTGGAAGTTTGGCCTTGTTGGAGTAGGTGTGACCTTGTTGGAGGAAANGTGTCATTGGGGATGGGTGATGGGAATGTCTTTCTAAAAATATGTTGCTCTGATTGGTTGATAAATAAAGCTGTTTGGCCGATGGTGAGGAAGAATAAGGTTAGGAGGGACATTCGAACGAGGGGGAGGGAAAAAGAGAGCAGAGCTGGGCAGACACCATTCTGCCATCTAGAGAACAGCATGTAACAGCACACAGGTAAAGCCATGTGGAACACGTGGCAACATAGATTTATAAAATGGGTTAATTTAAGATATAAGAGCTAGCCAGCGAGAAGCCTGCCACGGCCATAGTTTAAAAATAATATAAGCCTCTGTATGTTTACTTGGGTCTAAGCAGCCGTGGGAGCCGGGCGGGACTGGACAAACTTTCACCTACTTTGAGGTTTCAAATGCTTAAGCCAGGTCCAATGTCACTCTCTTTTCCTGANAATCCAGATGTAGAACTCTTGGTTCTTTCTCCAGCATCGTGTCTACCTTCATGCTGCCATGGTTCTCACCATGCTGATAATGGACTAAACCTTTGAATCTGTAAGGCAGCTCCAATATTTTCCTTTATAAGAATTGTCATGGTCATGGTATCTCTTCATAGCAATAGAACTTTAACTAAGACAAGTATTACAACATTGATCAGGCATGGCACTCATGATGTCCTTAGAAATAATGAACTGAATACTTCCCAAACAAGTACCAGTTAAAGGCTGATGGGGAGGGGAAATATTCTTCAGTGATGTAACTACTGGTAAGGTATGGATATTTCTGTGAATAATCCTTCACCCATGCTTATGAAAGCAACAGCAATTGGGACACACTTGCGTGCACACACACACACACACACACTCACACAATGTGAAAGTTGGGAAGAGAAAGGCAATCAGTGGAAGGGGTACAAGAGAGAATAGTCGGGGTGAATATGATTAAAATAAATTATATACATTCATGAAAAGTGAAACACATTATATATAATGAATATATACTAATTTTAAAAAGAGGGAAGAAGAGAAGGAGGCAGAGAAGAGGAGAAGAGAAAACACACATTCAAAAAAGCTTCAAAAATTAATGAGATTGGCTGGGGGACTTTCTTATAAATATACCTATTATCATATTTATTAAATGTTTGGCTGTGCCCTTAAAAATAACCTGAATAGCTTAACAGTAATAGGAAGGTGAATTTGACATTTAGCAACTTGAATATAAAAACCTGAATTTTAACCTCATATCTTTATTTTCATTATGAATTGAACCCGGGTCCTCTGGAACATCAGTCAGTGCTCTTAACCGCTAGCCACCTCTCTCCTCTCTTTATATTCACTGTAAGATGACACTTTCAATAGAAAACCTCTCACAATAGACTATAAACAGGTTTGTAATAGGTGTTTTGATTAACCTTGGTGGTCAATGGCAAATGCTTAGTTGTTCCAACGATCTTGTTAAGAGTCCCGATCTTGTTCAGATGGTTAGTTAGCAATCTACACAGAAAAGGTGGGATCTCTCCTGAGTCCCCAAATACACATCTTGATTTACTCAGTCCCAATCATTTTTGTGCTTGTGTTGGTTGGTGGCCCAGTGTTAGCCAGTAAAACATTAGGCAAAATCTGGAGGTCATTTCTGAGAAAAAAACCTTTCTCCTCTGCTGCCCATTCTGGAACAAGGCAACCCACCAAGGACACAGAGTGATAAGATGAATGAATACAGATCTTTAGTGATCTCATTAATTAACCAAAGCTAAGTTAGGATTGTCTTTGAACTTCCTGTTACATGATATTATAAAAGGCTCATCAAAGCCACTTGGCAGATGTAGTCCTGAGCAAACCATACTATGCATCACCGTGTTCTTGGATTTCATTGTTAAAGCTAGTTTAGAAAGAATGAAAGATACCCTCCCTCCGTCCCTCCCTCCATCCCTCCCTCCCTTCCTTCCTTCCTTCCTTCCTTCTTTCCATCTTGCCTTCCTTCCATCCTTTCATCCTTTTTTCTTGCCTTTCTTAAAACAAAACAAAACAACAGCAAAAAACATACCCAAATAACAGGATCTCACTATGTCATCTAGGATAGCTATNTAGCCCAGGCTTGCCTATTACTTGTGATTCTACTGCCTCAGACTTCCAAGTTCTGGAATTACAGGCATGTACCACCATACCTTGCTTAATTAGCTAATATATAGTCTACATTCAGAAATGTTTCAGTTCATAAGACGGGGCAGCCAAGATTCCAATATNAGAACTCCTCACCATTCCAGTCTNTATCTTACAAGTGACTATCTGCCACATCCTGCATGGCTTGGTCCTCTGACTAAGGTGAAGTGGGACTGAAGAAAGAATAGACACACGAACAGAAAAGCTAGGACTGGGTGGGCTGTGGTCACTCTGATGGAGCGTACCTACAACAACAGCAACCCAGANACGTCATCAAGTTTAATTTATACATCTGAATTTAGGAAGCAGGTTTACTGTGTAGAACTGAACAAGGAGGCCGGTTTGGCAAATCTCCATAGGAGGTCTCTGTTNCAGAGCAGTCCCTGGTTGCTGTCATCCCAGAGGAAGAAGGTATGGCTGCTAGTTTTTGCACACATTGTCAACATCTGTATATGGATCAGAGGAAGGTTTNGACAATTCCCTGAGCCTGACCTGGGGAAGGCTTTGCCAATTCCCATGTGAGGCACTCGGGTCTTTGACGTGTGTCCTTGGCAATAATACACATTCCCTCAGGACTTCATCCACTCCCCACAACTATCACTAGAAAGTTAGAAATAACAAGTCCTAGAGACCAGAACTCAGACCCAAACGGAAAGAAATGCCCTGGCTTTGTAAATGAGAAGGGCAGTCTGCAGATGTTTTCATCCAGAGGCTTTCTAATGTTGTACCATCTCTTCAGCNCCATTGGAAAGTGACTTTGAAAGATGTGCTTGGATTTACTTCTTTTACTCTAAGTAGAACGTGACATGGGATAGCCAATGATATTGGGTCCATANATTGGCATTGAAGTCCAGGATTAGATTAGCTGTTTGGGAAGTGAAGACAGAGAACCTTGGCTAAATCATAGCACGAGCATTTGTGAGACCAGACTTCTGTTTATTTCCAGAACTCCACGTCAAGGCAATCAATAGTGATTTAGAGCAGCTGCTTCAGGAGAAATGTCAAACTCTTTGCTCTTTAAAAAATGTTAATGGGAAATTTTGAAATCTGTGAACTCTTTTTCAACACCTTCACTTTTCTGAAATCCAAAATTACTAGGATAAAAAAAGAACGCAANGCAATTCAGTCAAACTTGTAGACACTTACTGGCACATCTGCCATTTGCATCAGAAAATGAAGCAAAATTGGCAGGAAACACAACTAGCTATTTGCAAAGGCAATTGAAAGTCCACAGCCGGTGTTTGCACAGATTCCTAGGGAACGGCGCTTGGTGGCAAACAATGGTCATCAGAGCCTGGCCTCGGTACTCATCACCCTNTAAATCTGAAGTTTATTTCACACCTGCTTTTGAAACTTGGAAAACCTGCCAAGTTGTTTTCCCAGATGGACTTGGCAGAAATTCCAGAGTGCTGTACAACATTATAATCAGACAAAATCCATTTCTCAAATTCATCAGATATATAGAATCAGTTTTCAAAGTGATGTCTACTTCAGAAGGGCATCTTGTGCCCACAGAGGTCATTATCATCTTGATTAGACCAGGACAAACTAAGAATGAAGCCGGGCAGTGGTGGTGCACACCTTTAATCCCAGCATTTGGGAAGCAGAGGCAGGTAGATCTCTGAGTTCGAGACCAGCCTGGTCTACAGAGCAAGTTCCAGGACAGCCAAGACTACATACACAAAGAAACCCTGTCTCGAAAAAAAAAAATGAAACAACAAAACAACAAATGAAACTAAGAATGAAAACTATATGTGCCAGGGTGTGATTGCTCTGGAGTCTCCCTCAGGAACATTCCTAAGCAGGTGAGGCTTGTCCATGCTTGTCCCAAGCTACAGAGACTCTGCTGCCTTCTCTTGGGAACATTTACAAGTTATTGTGTAAATGCATCCCTCACCTGAATGGCTAGGGTGATTCTGCAAATTCAGCATGGGGCAGCTTGTATACAGAAAGCTGCTTAGTAGGGAGAGAAAAGCAGCAACCAATGATAATTCCTTGCTGATGTCTACAGCAGTGGTTCTCCAACCTTCCTGATGCTTCAATCCATTAATACAGATCCTCATGTCATGGTGATCCCCAACCATAAAATTATTTTAGTTGCCACTTCATAACTGTAATTTAGTGACTGTTATGAACCATATTGTAAATATCTGATATGCAGGATATGTGACCCCTGTGAAAGGGTCATTTGACCCCCAAAGGGTCTATGGATTAAGCAATTACCCTTTTCTAGAAACTTTAGAAAGGATAATTTGGACATTTTAAACAACCACAGCAGTGCAATGTTCTCACTTTAAGTAGCATGTACAATAAACGNCAAACATTGATACTTTCCTGACTATAAGCTACAGTTTTCCTCTTCTGTGGTCTAAAGGTCTGCAGAAGGTAGTTAAGTGTCTGGGTGGTGGCCAGGCTGCTGGAANCCTGGGGCGGAGTAGTGGCTCTGCCTTTTGTTGGCTGGGTAACCTTGNGNACATGGCAAACTTCCTCTGAATTGGCCTCTTCATCTGAAAGACGGAGTACTAGCTGTGCTGTCGGCTCTTAGAGGCTGGAATGAACTAGCAGAGGGAAGCACTTGGAGCAGTGAGCACAAACTGGGCACTGGTGTAATTATTTATGGCATTTCAGATACATTTGCTGAAGGAAATTTCATTAGAATACGAAGATAATGAAATCAATATGCCCTTCCAAGCTGTATTTCTGTAGACAAACTAGCTGTAGAAAATTCATTTAGGGGCTGGCAAGATGGCTCAAGGACAAAAGCACTTTGTGGCCAAGCCTGGACCTGAATTCAATCCCCAGAAATCATAGAGTAGAAGGAGAGAGCAGATTCCCTCGATTTGTTCTCTGAATGCCATATATATGCTGATGTAAAGTTATATCCCACCTACACCTACAAAATAAAATAAATAAGTAAAAAACTTCATTCTGGGCATAGTGTTACATTTGTTTAATCTCAGCTCTTAGGAGGCTGAGGCAAGAGAATAAGGAGTTTGAGGCCACACTGTCTCATTCATCACTGTTTTATTGCTGTAAAGAGACACCATGTCCACTGCAACTCTTATAAAGGAAAGCATTCAAGTGGGGCTGGCTTATAGTTTCAGAGGTTGGTTCATCATCATCACAGCAGGGAGCATGGCAGCACACAGGCAGACATGGTGCTGAAGAAGTAGCTGAGAGTTCTACATCCTGATTCACAGGCAGCAGGAAGAGAGACTGAACCTCAAAGCCAACCCCCATGACACACTTCCTGCAACAAGTCCACACCTCCTAATCCTTCTAATCCTGTCAAAAAGTTCCACTCCCTGCTGACTAAGCATTAAAATATGTGAGCCTAAGGGGGCATTCTTGTTCACACCACCACATTGGTCTACACAGTGAAACTTTGTGTTAGAAAGAGAAATACGTATACTATTGAAGTNATTTAGAATGTCATATAAGATGTAGTTTAATTCTATACAAACATTCCAAAATGTATATTGCTTGATGGCTCTGCAAGTTATTTAACAAATAGTTATCGAATACTTACCCTGTGTAGGGCACTATTCTAGCATGGACATGTGTGTGTGTGTGTGTGTGTGTGTGTGTGTACATGGAGCTTATATTCTTTTAGGAGGATACAGAAAGTAAATCAAATAATAAACCATGTATCATATGGCGATAAGATTTATAAAGAAATATAGTGCATAGTTGGGGGGACAATAGAGAGTAGACACCCATAGGGAAGGCCTCTGACAAGGTCATGTTTGAGAATGACCTAAACAATAAGCCAGATGGACTTGGGNGNGGGGAGGGATATTTAGGAAAAGGGAGAGTAAGTCCTTATGCTCTAAGATGTGACGATGTTTAAGGAATGGCAATGTCTGCAGAGCTTGTATTCCATATTCACATACTGCCATCTGNACATTCCTGTATAAACTCTCTGCCTCAGATAGGAAAATGATATGAAAACATGATCATTGCAGTTAAATATGAATTACACAGGCTCTGTGTTATGTTGACTTACATATGGCTTCCAAAGAATCTGGAGACAACAAATTTGATTTTCTTTTTTTGAAAGGAGTTTGGAGGAGGACACAAAATATAGCGAATTCAGAGCAGCAACTAGGACGNCCTGAAACATACTAGAAAGACTGTTAGGAGCTAGATAGGTAGGTTAGTAGTTAAGGACACTGGCTGCTCTTCCAGAGGACCCAGGTTCAATTCCCAGCACTGATCTGGCAGTTCACAGCTGCCTGTAACTCCAGTTCCAGGGGACCAGATGTCCTTGTCTCACCCCCCATCTTACCTGCATACACATGGAACATATAAACTCACAGGCTCACACACAAACATAGAAAAGAAATCTTTTTTTTTTAAGAAATAAAAAAGTTATGTGTAAGAGTTTTGCATGCCATTGTCTTTTTCTGATTGGTGACTGGGCTCTACCTGACCCCGCTGTGACAGTGAACACAGCTTTAGAACCTAGAAATATTTTTAGTTTTGTTTAAAAATAAGCAAACCCCTCAATTGGGCAAAAATGCAAGAGAAAACAAGTGTTGGGGGAAGTATAGAAGAAACCAACTGCTTTATTTAAGGAAAAAGTCTGCGAGTGCTGTAGAGAGCAATTACTAGTTACCTGGGTCAGGGCTCAGACGCTATTGGGGCAGAGCCTATTGGATGGAGGCCGACATAAAGAGTAGCTGCCACGTCATTGCAGCCGCCTGGCTAGGGGACTCTTCTGAAGATCACACACAACTCTTACAGGCTTTCTCTTTCTGAGGCCGTGCCAAGCAACCTGAGAATCAGTGGTTTCTCACTTAGCGTCTTATTCTGGGTCTCAGAATGTCAGCGGCTCAATGTGGAAGGATTTTATCAGGAGAGAAACCCCGAAGGCAGGCAGATGGGCTGGCAGAACTGTCAAAGGGCCACCCCAGCCTAATTCGGAATGTGGAAGGTGGCGAAGGGAGGTGAGGCTCAGTCCATGGCTGTCAGGACTCCTGCAGCTAAAGCCTGAGCCGGNGGCCTGTGTCTCTGGTACTGGGCCTGACTTGGTACTTACTGTCCCTACGGAACTTGGTTAACTGCTATGAGTAGCCCACCGCGGTCTNACCTCAGCACAAACTTGGAGATGGATTGCAACATGGGCCCTCTGCCAATCGCGCCGTCGAAAAGTGTCAGAATTAGTGAAGGAGCTGTCTCTACATCTTCCAGTGCCAGCTCCTCCACCCTGACACAGATGCCAGCAGATGTCCTCAACAGCCTGCTGCTTCGAGAAGCTTGGCCGGGCAGCCAGAGCCTGGTGCGGGTGTCTCATGTCTCTCAAATGTGTTAACAATAGTAAAAGGGGTACAAACCAGAAGAAACAGAAACGTATCTTCTGTTTTGATATTTTCTTTATCAATGAGTTTCCTAAATGGCTTACCGAGGTACTCNGCAGCTATGTCTGTATTTTTGATTTGTTCTAAAAATAAAAGGGGATAAAGTTGTTCAATAAGGAGCTCCCTGGTTCCATGTGTACAGCCCAGTGGGGGGGAAAAAGACAGGTTTAAAGGCCTGTTGGTGAAGGGTAGTTCAACAAAGGTCACATGGCCTGTCAACCAAAGTCCCTCCCACCTTAGTTACACTCCCTCAGCAGCTCTTTTATGAGCTTTTACAGAGATGCCCTTTCCACCCACTTAGTACACATGATGTCCCGTTTTACTGGGGAGCTGACCTTCACAGCATCATGTGATTATAGAACGTCCTTCCGAATACGAGTGACCCAGTACTGAAAGAAATATTACAGACATCACTGACTGGGTCCCATTTGCCATCATTTTAAATGGAAAAAAAAATCTGTGATGGCTATTGGTAAATGCCTAAACATTTTCTAAATGAAATGTCAAAGAGTAAAAAATATAGATAAAATAAATACATACATGTTAGAATGTAAGTTGGCTAAACCATCACTTTCTGATCACCAGAACTATCAAAGTGATTATCATTGTTTGTATTAAGTAATACACACAGTTTGCATGTCCTTTGAACCAGACACAAGATTTAATCTTTAAAAACCTCTACCAAGCTGGGCATATGGGTCACACCAATCATCCNGGCACTTGGGAAGCAGAGGCAAGTGGAATCTGAGTCTAAGGCCACTGTGATCTTCACAGTGACTGCCACGCCAGTCAGAGCTACTCAGTGAGATCTTATCTCAAAAATCAATAGCAAACAACTCCATCACATTTGAAGATAATTAACCCAAAATGCTGTTTATGATATGCCCNTTTCCCACAGAGATTAGAGTCAAACATAAAAGGTAAGTGAATTACACCTAGAAAAATAACCACAAAGGACTGCAGAGACGGCTCAGCCATTAAAGAGCATGTGCTGCCCTTCGGTGGATCTAATCTAAATTTGAATCCTAGCACTTATGCGGCTAGTCACACCATCTGTGACTCCAGTCCCAAGGGTTTCTGAAGCCCTCTTTTGGCCTCCAGAGGCACTGCATGTATGTGTACCATATACATGTATGCAGGCAGGCAAAATACACATACATATGAACACAATCCTGAGGCCGGAAAGATGGCTCAGGGGCTGCTCTTCCAGAGAACCTGGGCTCAGTTCCCAGCACCCACATGATGACTCATAATGGTCTGTAACTACAGTTGCAGGGGACCTGATGGCCTATTCTGGCCTCCCTGGGCACCAGGCACAGATATGGTGCACAGACATACATGGCAAACCATCCATACACATACAATTTTAAAAATGAACGATGAATAAATCTCTAAGCAGGGTGTGGTGGTACATGGTTTTAATCCTAGCACTCAGGAGGTAGAGACAGAGGGATCTCTGTGAGTATGAGGCTAGACTGTTTTACACAGTAAGCATATAGTAATACCTGTCTCAGAAA
>LZPO01066309.1:431442-448791 GCA_001675575.1 Neotoma lepida | reverse complement strand
TCACCATTGCCACCAGCATTGTCATAGCAACAGCAGCAGCCACCAAAACAGCCACAGTTGCTGCAGAAGGGGGGATTGCAGTGCAGGCACAGCACAGCCCCATGAGCCTGCAGTCAGTCATATACTATACCAGGGGCAGCTGCAGGTGTGGTCCCAGTCCTTCAATANCTCCCCCTTCTATTATAGATATTCCTCCAATCAATAGAACTGACAGAAATACATAAAAAGACATACAGAGACACACAGTAAACGGCTGGCCATGACACATACACCTCAACAGAAGAGGGGAGTCCAATGACATCTCACATGGATCCCATACACTGGATCAGCAGTCGTGGCTAGTCTCTCCTGTGTGTCCTAAACAGAAGGCACCTTAACCAGACTTATCTCTGGAGGTGACAGACCAGGTGACTTTCTACTTTATTTCCTTTTGGGGTTGAGGTGTCAGAATCTTCTGAAGCATTAGACAGCCTTCACTGGATTATAACAGTGACTAAGACATTCACTATTAAAATTTAAATTAGGGGAGATGGATCAGTTGGNCNAGTGCTTGCCTTGAAAGCATGCTGACTTGAGTTCAGATCCCTAGCACCTATATAAAAAGATGGGCATGGAGGCCTGTGACTATAACCATAGCCTCCATGAGGTGGAGACAGGAGGGTCCCTGGAGCTCACTGGCTAGCCAGTGTACTCAATTGGTGAGCTCCCGGTTCAGGGAGATANGCTGTCTCAAAAACTGAGGAGGAGAGTTATAGTAGAAGGTACCTGTCTTAGGATTATTATTGCTGCAATGAAACACCATGACCAAGAGCAACTTGGGAAGAAAAGGGTTTATTTCCCTCACATTTCCATATAACAGTTCATCATCAAAAGCAGTGAGGGCAGGAACTCAAGTAGGGCAGGAACCTGGAGGCAGGAGCTGATGCAGAGGAGTGCTGCTTACTGGCTTGCTTCTGGTGGGTTACTCAGCCTACTTTCTCATAGAACTAAAGACCACCAACCCTACTCACAATGGGCTGGGCCCTTCTACATCAACCACGAATTAAGAAAATGCCTGCAGGCTTGTCCACGTCCTGATCTTATGGAGACATTTACTCAATTAAGGCTCCCTCCTTTCTGATGATTCCAGCTTGTGTCAGCTTGACATAAAACTAGCCAGCACACCAACACACATGTACATGCACACTCACACATGTGCATACATACACATNATGCAGACATGTTAAATTATATAAACTTATAATTAAGTAGACTGTATTAAAAACAAAACACTCAAAGCACCATTTCCTAATTTGACTATACTTTAGTAGTATGTATTTTCTTGAAAATATTTATGTGTGTTTGGTGAAAATACCGTAAGACTGGATTATTGAGCAACTCCCAACTTCATGTGCAGAGGTAGGCTTGAGATAAGATAGGATGGGAGTATATACACCATGGAAATGCGTGAGCACACCCAAGTCCTGAGTCCTTAGTGATGCTCCTTGGAGAACATATAGTTAAACATTAACTATCACATTACTGGTTGAATATATTAGAAGAGCTGTGTAACAAAGAGAAAAATAAGACAGGGTTTCAGGTAGCTAGAAGTAGGTGATTGACACTGGTAATGATGGCTCATAATTCCAAATATTCCTTAATTTAACTTTGATTAATGCCTGTCATTTGGAACCTTAAAAATTATAGTATTCACTCAGGCCAGTGAAGTAGGTAGGCTGACTGCAGATCTTCTCCTCTCCCTCCCTTCCTATAAATCCANTCCCCCAGTCTCAGCCCCAGCTNTGTAGCAGACCACCTGCTGCTGCCTCCCATCGTGGCCTTGCCCCCATCTCCAGTGGATCACACAGATCTCTTCCTCCAAGCTTCCTTCCCTCTACTCATTGCTTTATCCAAGCCCCCAGATCTAACAGGCACTCCCTGGGAACCCGCAGGCCACAAGGGAAGCAGGTAGGCTAACTGCAGATCTTTGCCTCTCCCTCCATTCCTCCAAGTCCAGTCGTCCAGTCCATCCCCAGCTCTGTAGCAGACTACCTGCTGCAGCCTCTCCTCACTCTCTGCCCTATTCCAGGGGACTAAGCAGATCCTGGTGTAACACTCTGCTTTCTCCCCTCTTGTGAACCCCCTCAGGCCCCTCCTAGCCAATCCCCATTCCTATATGTCAGCTCCCAGTACCTAGAAACACATTTTACTTGGAACCCCCAGTGGCCACACCTATTAGGACCTCAGAAGAATTTCTATCTGGTAACACACAGCCACCACACTCTCCTAAGAACCAGACAGGAAACAGAAACCAAAGAACAAAATACCCACTCAACAAAGACAAGACCAGTTATCAGCTGCTAGAATTACAATCGTCCCAAACCCAGATGCCTAGACACCAGCAAAACAAAACGAAACAAGCAAGCAAGTAAGCACATAAAAAAACCAATCAATTACAGCCAGGACAATACTTCTCCACTAGAACCCAGCAACCCTATTATGGCAGGCCTTGAGTATTTCAACATAGCTGAAACACACACACACAAAGACCTTAAAACAGTCTTTCTGAATATGATAGAGGTCCTTAAAGAGGAGATGTATAAATTCCTTNAAGAAATCTATGAAAACACAAATATGTAAGGAAATGAATGAAACAATTCAAAATCTGAATGAGGAAGTAGACCAATAAAGACACCCAAACTAAAGGANATATGGAAATGAAAAATTAAGGAGCTTGAACAGGAACCACAGAGGCAAGCCCCACCAACAGAATAAAAAAGAGATAGAAGAAAGAATCTCAGGAATTGAAGACAAAATAAAAGAAGTGGATACCTTGGCCAAAGAAAATGTTAAATCTTGTCTTAGGGTTTCTATTGCTGTGAAGAGATACCATGACCATGGCAACTCCTATAGAGGAAAACATTTAATTGTGGTGGCTTGTTTACAGTTTCAGAGGTTTAGTCCATTATTGTCATGGCGGGAGGCAAGGTAGCATGCAGGCAGACATGGTGCTAGAGAAGGAGCTGAGAGTTCTACATCTTAACTCACAGGCAACAGGAAGTGGTCTGAGACACTGGGTGGTATCTTGAGCACATATGAGACCTCAAAGCCCTCCTCCACAGTGACACAATTCCCCCAATAAGGCCATACCTACTCCAACAAAGCCACACCTTCTAATAGTGTCACTCTGTTTGGGGGCCATTTGTAGTCAGACATTTCTCTCCTACCTACCTGTTCCCAAATACCTGGCAGCCACTTCCCAAATAATTGACTCNGAGGCTTAATATTACTTATAAATGCTCAGCCAATAGCTCATGCTTGTTACGAGCTAACTCTTACACTTAAATTAACCCATATGTTTATTTATGCTTTGCCACATGGCTCATGGCTTGTTACCTCATTTTCCACAAGTCCTGCTTGCCTGGCAGCTGGCTTGAGTCTCCCGACTCTACCCTTCTCCTTCCCATCATCCTTAGTTTGGTCATCCCGTCTATACTTTCAGTCTGGCTACTGGCCAATCAGCGTTTTATTAAACCAATTCAAGTGACAAATCTTTACAGTGTACAAGAGGATTATTCCACAGTATTCATTTTCTTTCAAACCACCACAAATTTAAAAACTTCTGGCACAAAACATCCAAGAAATCTGGGACACTACGACAAGACCAAATCCTAGAATAATGGGAATAGAGGAAGAAAAAGACACATAGGTCTAAGGCATAGAAAATATTTAAAACAAAATCATAGAACAGAACTTCACTAACTTGAAGAAGGAGATGCCTGTCAAGGTACAAGAAGCTTACAGAGTANAGTAGGCCAGAAAAGAAAGTCCCTTAGGCACATAATCAAAACACTAAATGTACAGAACAAAGAAAGAATATTAAAAGCTGCAAGGGAAAAAGACCAAATAACTTATAAAGGCAGACCTATTAAAATTACACCTGAGGGGCTGGAGAGATGGCTCAGTNGTTAAGAGCANTGGCTGNTCTTCCAGAGGACCTGGGTTNNATTCNCAGCATCCACATGNCAGCTCACAACTGTCTGTAACTCCAGTTCCAGGGGATCTGACACCCTCACACAGTCTACATGCAGGCAAAATACCAATGCATATAAAATTAAAAAATAAAAAAATTACACCTGAATTCTCAGTGGAGACTTAAAATCCAGAAGGGCCTGGGCAGATGTGCTACAGACTTTAAGAGACCACAGATGCCAGCCCAGAATACTATACCCAGCAAAACTTTCAATCACAACAGATGAAGAAAACAAGATATTCCATAATATAACTGAATTTAAGCAATATCTATCTACAAGTCTNGAACTAAAGAAAACTCTAGATAGAAAACTCCAACATAAGTGATTAAGCACATTCAAGAAAATACAAGGAATAAATGATCCCAGACCAGCAAATCAAGAGGGGAAACACACAACAACAACAAAATAACAGGAATCGACAAACACTGCTTACTGATATCTCCATCGTCTCAATTCCCCAATAAAAAGATAAACTAACAGAATGGATGTGAAAACATTCTTCTACTCCACCCAAGAAATATACCTTAACATCAAGGATATAAATCACCTCAGGGTAAAAGGGAGGAAAAAGATATTCCAAGCAAATGGGCCTAAGAAGCAAGNTGGTGTAACTTTTTCAGTATCTGACAAAATAGACAAACCAAAATTAATCGGAAGAGACAGGGAAGAACACTACATACTCATCAAAGGAAAAATCTACCAAGAGGACATTACACTTCTTAACGTCTGNGCACCAAATAATCTGTTTTGGGGCTGGAGAGATGGTTCAGCAGTTAAAANACTTACTATGCAAGCAAGAAACCTTGAGGACTGGAGTTTGGATCCCCAGGTCCCACAAAAATCCAAGTAGGTGTGGTGGCCTGTCTACAATTCCAGTGCTCAGAAGGTAGAGATGGAGAATCCCTGGATCAAAGTGGGTAGCCAGGGTAGGTGTATCAGAGAGCTTTGGGTTCAGTCTAGAAATGTGATCTCAATGAATAAAGGGGAGAGTAATTGAAGACGGCCAACATCAAACTTGGGCCTTCACACACGTGTACCCACACCACACATACACATAAGAAAAAAAAATCTTATATTTAAACTAATCATATNCTCCAATTTCACCTACCAGAGCCTGCAACATAAAACATGTGTTCTCAATAGAGACTATTTTTGGAACACAGGAAACCTGAAGGCAATTCAGTTATTCTCAGGGTACGCAGAGAGGCCTTCAGAAGAATTAGGTGTAAGGATGGAATGTTGCTGGGTATGTGTGGTAAAGTACTTGGCTAACTTTAGTGAGGTCTGACATCAATCCAGGCACCTCTCCCCAAAGGGGAATATTAGTAATAGTCTATCCTGTTATGATATAAGTAGACATCTATCTTGAATTGAGTTCTGACAATTTCTATTTGTGGTGACCTATGTGTTTCTTCCAAATATTCCTTCACTTAACTTTCATTTGTCCTAAGCAAGTTAATACATTTAACTTGCAATATTTCCAGTTGCCATTCTTTATTTTTTAAAAAAAATATGGGTAGTGCGTGTGCGTGTGTGTGTGTGTGTGTGCGTGTGTGCATGCGTGCGTGCATGTGTGTGTGCGTGTGTGTGCGTGTATGTGTGTGTGCGTGCGTGCGTGCGTGTGTGCGTGTGTGTGTGCGCGTGTATGTGTGTGTGTGTGTGCTGCCACGGCACATGTGTGCAGGTGAGAGAACTGGTTCTCCTCCCACCATGTGGGTCCTGGGTATCGAACCTGGCTGTGTAGAAGTGCTTTCACCCACCGAGTCATTTCATAGGGTAAATAAATCACAGTGCTTTTGTGTCTGGGGCTTCATGCCTGCTAGGCAAGTGCTCTACTTGTGACCTACGTCCCCAGCCAAATATCAGCAGTTGTTTCAAACCCATTATTTAATTTTCTATGTATGTGCACGTGTGTTTGCACACATGTGTGCACGTGTGTGGGTCCTGATACCAGAAGGTGTAGGATCCCCTGGAGGTCGTTTCAGGCAGTTGTGAGCTACCCAATGTGGGTGCTGGGAACTAAACTGGGGTCCTGTGGAGAAATAGCACTGCTCCTAACCAGTCAGATATTTCTCCAGCCCAAGTATTGATAATTCTCAAGAGTTAGCTTCTTCTCTTTCTGCTAGACTACCCAGCAGTTAGTTTTGTTCTTGAAGTTACATTTTTCATTTTGTATTGATCAAAAGAAAAAAATTCCCATCACTACATGCAGCGAAGGAGATACATTTTGTCTCCCCACCCAGGCTATTCTCATTCCCAGGGGATGCGCTGCCGAACAATGGATTATTCACAATTCTTCAAATTTTAAATGGGGTAGAACATTGGTCTTTGTTAACTAGGATAAGAAATTAAGAAATGCTTCAAATTAACATCAGTATTTAGCAAACTTTTAGAAGATTATTAGAGGGAAGACTAGACAAATTGGATGAACATTTCTTAGGAAAAGTGGTTTACATAAACAGATTTGGTGTAGTGGTTAAGTATTAATCAGAAAACAGATACCCATGACCTATTTCTGTAGTGGATATAAAGACTTGGGCTATAGAAGATAATCTTATGCTTCTTGAGGACAGTAAAATAAAATNATGTTGCACCTGAACATTTGTGTTTTCACATTAATTCATTTGTTGATAGAACATCTGGGATATTAAAATAAGTTCAAATCGATACACTATTACATTTACTTAAAATGATGAATTTCTTTTCCTAGTGGTACAACTAAATTTCTTTACCTAGAGGTAAAACATTCATTCCCTCCCTTAACAGCATTCAAAACTAAGATTTATTATCAAATTTTGCATGTGGAAATGTTTTAGAAGATGCACTGAGGGTTTATATGGCTTAACAATTATAGGCATGTCAACTATTTCCTGAAAGGACCAATGCTGAAAACCACTTTTATGACAGAACATGCATTGTCTCTTGCATTAAGGAGCTTTGGTCACACTGTTGGTAGGACTGTAAATGGGAATAACATTTTTAAAAACATTCTGAATTCTAAATTATAAAGTTGAGCATTTTCATTCCCTGCTACTTCAGCTATTTCATGTCCATGTCTATCCCCTAGACAGGCTTTTACACATGCACACCAGGAGGTGCACATATACCCTAAACAGGCTTTTACACATGCACACCAGGAGGTGCACATATAAATTCACATACAAATTCATGAGATCATTCATCAAAACAAAACAAAAACCAAAAACCCAAAACTTAGCAACCAGATACTTGTGTTAGGAGGACGAGTATATTAGTTATGGAATACGGTACTCAGCAAAATAATGGNATTTCAGCTCTATATAACAACATGTGAGGATGGAAATGCACCTGTGTGAACAGGCAAGTGTTAGAGGATTACAGGCAGCAAGACAGCATTTCAAAAAGTCCAAAACCCCACNAAAGAGGACAAAAGCTAATTGTTTTTCTTGTTTCAACTCTGTCCTGTCTTTCTTTCCTTCTTCCTTTCTTTATGTGGTAGATAACTGCATAAAACCAGAATTGATGGTGAACGTTTATAGAACCCCGAGTGAAGCTCCAGGGCTTCAGAATGGCCAATCTAACTATGTAGCAGTTCNCTGAGATGTACAGGGTTTGGGACCGGGCCTGGGTGTGTTTGAGTGGCTTCATTAATCTTGCTGTGTGATGTTTTTATTTGTAAGTCCACTGCAATACAGTGACTTTTATTTAAGAAAAAGAAAAGCAAAATAAAACTTCAAAAACTAATTCAGACAAAAACTCTAGCATAAATAATTCAAGGATGCCAACATACTGCTCAGTACAATAGCAGTGGAGGACAATGGGACAGGGAGTTCAGGAGAAATCTTCATGGTTGGCACTGTTTTCTTTTCAACCAGGCCATTGTTTTATGTCTGTAGTACTTATGGGTTGTACTTCAAGTAACACTTTATGGTACTCTTTNGTATGTGTAGTTGAAAAGGTTATACATAATAGAGGCATATACTGCAGAATGTCAGAAAAAGTATTCAACACACTCCTATTCAACACAAAGCACATATCTATATAGAAATGACAAAAAAATTAAGAGCATGACTCAAAGTGATAATTGACAAGTTTAAAATATGCAGAGAATTTCTATGTGATTTGAAATTTCCTTCACAGGTTTTCTTTTAAAAATTTGTTTTTAGGTTTATTTACTTTTACGTCTCTGAGTGTTCTGGCTGCCTGTAAGTATGGGCCCTATGTGCNTGCCTGGTGCCCTTGAAGGTCAGAAGAGGGCATCGAATTCCCTGGAACTGGAGTTATGGATGGTTTGAGCCCCTATGTGTGTGCTGGGAACTGAACCTGGGTCCTCTGNGAGAGCAACGTGTTCTTAATCACTACGCCACCTCTTCAGCCTCTACATTCATCATCCAAAGGCTTAGAAGATGGGTCACATTAGATGTGTATAACTTTGTACAAGGTAGAAGAAACAAAAATAGATGAGGACACAATGAGACATCACACTAGAGAATATATTTACTGGTTATTTTTTGAAACAAGGTCTCACACTAAATGTGGAGCTTACCCATTTGGCTGACCAACAAGTCCCAGGGATCCCCCTGTCTCCACATCCCTAACAATGGGACCATAGGTGCATACTCAGCTTTTCACCCAGCTGCTTGGGATCTGTGGTGATTTGAATGAAAATGGCCCCCATAGACTCACAGGGAGTGGCACTATTGGGACATGTGGCCTTGTTGGAGGAAGTGTATCACTGCGGGTGGGCTTTGGGGTTTTAGAAGCCCAAGCCAGGCCCAGCATCACTCTCACTTCCTGCTGCCTGTTGATCCTGATGTAGAACTCTCAGCTACCTCTCTAGGACCATGTCAGCCTGTGTGTTGCCATGCTTCCTGCCATGATAATGATGGAGTAAACCTCTGAACTGTAAGCTAGCCCCAGTTAAATCCTTTCCTTTATAAGGGTTGCTGTGGTCATGATGTCTCTTTACAGTAAGAGAAACCCTAACTAAGATAGGATCTGAATGCATTTCACTTAAGCAACAGGGTTTTTAGGTGTTTACTGTATAGGTGAAGGACAATTTATTTGTATTTGTGTCAGATGCTAACAGTGCAGTGCTTGTCCCAAATGTGTGTCATAAGAATCCATGTAGTTTTTGTTGAGATTTCTGTAACAAAGATTAATGGAAATGTCATTAGATAAGTATAAAAATTATACTTATTTTATAATCTCTGTATCACTGGCAATCAATGGATGTTAGAGTACTGTATGATCAGAATTAGACAATGTCTTATTTTCTGTATTGTGATTGAAGGACCCTCACTTAAAAATAGGACCCTCACTCAAAAATAAAATTAAACTAATAGCCTCTGCTTGAACTAAAGGAAGTTTCGAGCTTCCCAGAAATGCTGACAGAGGCTCCAGGAATTAAAACAGCGCAAAGTCACAGGGTTAGGATATCTGGAGGGCCATCTAGAAGCAACTGATTAACCACTGAATGTCCCAGCGCCGGAGATAGCTGATAGGACAAACAGGTCAACCTGAAGGATGGGATAACTCAGGAACTGTGGAAATTCCTAAGAGTAAGCAGAGATAAGCCAACCAAATGAAGGATCAGATAACTCAGGAATTGTAGAAATTCCTAAGAGTAAGCTAGTCAAAAATGAACCTGTACTAACCCCTGCCCCTTCGAGAAATTTTGGGGTTTTGCCTTTAAAAGCTAGGCTCACAAAGAAAGAGCAGATCTCCTCCCTGCCTCNTTGCGATGGGGTGCCGTTGACGGGAATTCCAAGCCAGCTTGTAACTGCGTATTAAGAATAAACCTTGCTGTTGCATTCTGGAAATTCTCGGTCTCCGGTGGTCTTTTTGGGGGTCCCAATCTGGGCATAACATGATATTTAACATCTTTGGGCCTTAACGTCCTCATGTNATAAACACAGATAACAGCTCTCTATCTTCCTGAGAAGACTGCTGTATGGATGGAAACAGATACATATACATCTAAAANTCCTTGCANCCAGGTGTGGTGGAACACACCTCTTGTCCAAGCACTAGGGAAGGAAAGGCAGAAGGATCTATGAGTTCAAAGATAGCCTAGTCCACGTAGTGACTTCCAGGCCAGCCAAGGCTAAGGAGAGACTTTGTCTCAAAAAAAGAACAAAGCCCAATCTTTGTAATCAGAATGAACAAAAGTGAATTTGGCATGAACAAAAGTGAATTTGGCATTAGGGGAAAATGTTTTGTTTTTCTAGCATATTCAAATTACAGTAAAGTATAACTAAATGCTTATTCAGGCATTTAAAAATTGTAAGTTGCATGAAATTTCTCAACAGAAATAGGAAAATGCCTAGAGGGTCTTCTTGAAAATGTTCTTTATTTTTACAAATGAACCACTTGGATGTAAATGTCACAGCACAGCCTCACGACATTTAAAGATGTCTAAGTTTATTACTTAATTCATTATGTTAAGCCAGTATGGTAATCTTGCTTGCTTACCTTCAGGGGAACAAGTCAAGTGTCTAGGGGTGTATTCTTTAGTCCTTGCACTTGGAATGCTGAGGCCCCAGTAGGCCTTGGGCTTGGAATTTTACTGCTGGCTAATTTAAGGAAGGCCTGACTAGTAGTTCTGGAATCATTTAGTTTATCTACAAATTGTGTTTGCTTGAAGAGATACCATTTATGGACAAAAAGACTAATGTACCTCAAATCTGCTAATTTACAGTAAGAAATAATTTGGTTTCCTAACAACACCTAGGACATCTCCTTTAGCTACAGTTCTTAAAGGATTTTTAATTTATTATCTGATTTTGGAACCTCTTGAATATTGAACAAAATGACCCAGTTTGTTTTGACCTTACATCTTCTTGCTCAGGTGACAATATTGAAAGCCAGAGCTTATAATAATATATTGAAGACTGTATCCTAGTTTTCAAAAATATATTCTTAACAGTTCCTCGTTTTTGTTTCCTGCCACTTCTATTTATGTTTATATTGTTGGGGTCATATTATATATGCCATTTAAATTCTTAAGTATTTTTTTTTCGGGGTGCCGAAAGGGAAGTCTAGGTTTTTGTAGAAACTTTGGCAGTTATGGAAAATAGACAAAAATCTGGAGAAAATGAGAATTGCTATAGTTACTACTTTACTGACTGAACATTTTGTTATATTTCTTTCCAGTACACAACACACACACACACACACACACACACACACACACGGTTTTTCGAGACAGGGTTTCTCTGTGTAATTGCTCCGGCTGTCCTGGAACTAGCTTTGTAGACCAGTCTGGCCTTGATCTCACAAATATCCACTTGCCTATGCCTCCCAAGTGGAGGGATTAAAGGCGTGCGTCACCACCGACAGGCTTATATTTTATAGTTTAAAACCTAATTGGGATCAAAACATCGGCAGAAGTGTTTGGGGGACACATTGCCTGGGAGAGTATCAGGAGGCCTGAACTCTAGTCCAGTGGATCAGCACCGTTTTTCGTGGACAGGGGTAGAGAGAGGGAAAATTTTCCTTTAAAGGTCACTTGTTCATATTTTAGGCGATCAGCCCTTGCAAACATTTCAAGTTATCCTGCGGAGATCCACCTTTTCTTAGAAACTCCTGCCCTCATCTTCTGCGAGGACTGAGGAGGTGGCTGTNACTTCGGAGCTCCCAGAAGACTTCTAACCTGAACCGCACGCACAGTCGCTCGCGGAGGACACTCTGTGCCTCCCCGTGGAAGCGTGGCGACCAGGACAGTCCCAGTCTTTAGAAGCTAGCCCTTCCTGGACCTCCCGAGGTTGCTATACAAGCCTAATCTCGGGCTCTGAAGTCCTCGGTTTGCTGTCCGAGGGACAAAGCTGCTGGGGCCCCGGACTGCGTCTTGCCTCTCGAGAGATCCATGCGGGCCTGGTTGGTGACCACCTCGTGTGGCCAAACTAATCACTCAGTTCCGATTCCGGAGCCGGGAGAAATGTGTCCTATCTTGCTAGCCTTAGGAAGGGGTAGGCGTGGACGGCACCACTGTGCAGCGGGCCGGAGGGGGAAGCGCGCATGTACAGCGCCCGGCTCCCCAGCTAGCAGCCGCGCAGCCCGAGAAACCAACGATCAGTGCAGTCGCGTCACTATCACATTGTCTCCGGGAGCCGGCCCCTAAAGCGGAGGAATCGACAGTCCGCTCGAGCTGGGCGGCTGGACGCACGGCTCCCCCCGCCCCTCGGCTCGCTTCGACCTGCCTGCTGCCCACGCGCGTCCGCCACTGCGAGCTCCTTCGAGCCCCCAGTCGGGTGAGAGCNCGACGCGGTCCACAAGCTCCACTCCAGGGGCGGGGCGGGGCGAACGTGTGCGGGGCGGGGCGGGGCGAGCACGAGCGGAGCCGGGAGCTGCCGAGCAGAGCCGAGCAGAGCCGAGCCGCGAGGTGCCGGGGAGAGGCAGGCAGAGCCTGCCCGCCGCTCCGCACCCATCGTGCTGCGTTTCCCGGCTCGGTGTCTCCCTTCTTTTGCCCAGGCGCCTGCAAAACTTTTATTGTCTCGGGCTCCCCCGGGCTGTGTGACGAAATCGCAGCGCTCCGCTGTCTCCACGCTCGCCTGCAGCGGCGACCGAGGGGGACGTGCAACCCTCGCCCGCCGCCGGGCTCTTGCGCTCTCTGCGCTTCCTCACCTGCAGATCGCTCCCGGGCAACGCGAGGGGGGGACCCCCAAAGGGACCGCGCGGGCGTCGGCACCCCGAAATTCTCTTCACCNTTGCTGACTGGCTCGGCGCAACTTTAACTTGATTCCTGTCGCCCACCCAGAGCACCCGCGGCGGTCGCCGCCGCCGCCGTCGCTGCGGTCTCACAAAGAGCGCGGGGAGGGAAGGCGGCGCGGGCGGCAGGCACGGGCCTCGGGGCTGCCTAGACAAAAGGGAAACTGCCGTCGCTCTGGGCCCCTGTTCCGACCCGCTGTGGGTTCATCCTACCGGCCCGGGCTGCCTCTTCGCCTCGGTCCCCGCGGGCTGTGCCCGCAGTGCTTGGACCCCGCGAGCTGCGGGGCGCGCGTCGCTGCTGCTGGTCGGGGCTCTAGGGATAATAAATGATAGAGGATACAATGACTTTGCTGTCTCTGCTGGGTCGCATCATGCGCTACTTCTTGCTGAGACCCGAGACGCTTTTTCTGCTGTGCATCAGCTTGGCTCTGTGGAGTTACTTCTTCCACACCGACGAAGTGAAGACCATCGTCAAGTCCAGCCGGGACGCGGTGAAGATGGTGAAGGGCAAGGTGGCCGAGATTATGCAGAACGATCGCCTTGGAGGACTTGATGTGTTGGAGGCCGAGTTTTCCAAGACCTGGGAGTTCAAGAGCCATAATGTGGCGGTGTACTCCATCCAGGGCCGGAGAGACCATATGGAAGATCGCTTCGAAGTTCTCACCGATTTGGCCAACAAGACGCACCCGTCCATCTTCGGGATCTTCGATGGGCACGGCGGTGAGGTAGGAGTTTTCTGGGTCTGTGTGTAAAACCGGGCGTCGCGTCCGTGGCGGGGTAGGATCTGGGTGAGAGGGGCGTGGTGATGACCTGATGATGACAGATGTGATTCAAGTTGCCAAGACCCTGCCATGCATCCGAGCGTTCAGTGTAGCCGAGAGACATACACTGGATAGTCTGTGCCTTTTTAATACAAAGTTCCCAAGGTCAGAAGCCAGTAAATGACTGCTAGTTTTCCGGGAATTAATAGTATATGCAGTGAACTTTGTCCTCGGGCCTCAGTGTCCCGATTCTAGAGTTTGAGGCGAATTAGCTGCAAAGGAAGACAGTATCTTCGGTGCACCCCTAAAGGGAAGAAGCCTGCATCTGTTGGATAGACTCAGTGAAGGTGAAGGAAGTTGTGACTTCTTCCACTTCTTTCGCTCTAGGGAAGGACCCCCAACGGCAACGCAGCGCTTCTTCTCTAGTCTGTCAACTTTGCTAATGCAACCGGACAGGGGACAAGGATGCCTCAGTGGTAGTGGGTTTTGGCTGCCTGGCTTTTGCAGAGGTGGCTGTGCACAGAGCAGGCGGTGGCTCAGGTGTGGCCACCTTGCAGTGCAGTGGCCAGCTTGGGAATACTGATGTCTCTTTACTTCTATAAGCCTTTGTTAGGGGTTTTTCTGGGAGCAGGAAATGGGCTAAAGCCCGCTTTAGGTCTTATTCGGCAATTTCTGCGACATTTGACACTGGAGAGTGTGGAGTCTCAGGTTTCCTGGAGGTCCTGCCCTTGGGCCTGTGCCCAGATGAAGTGAGTTAAAATGTGGCTCCAGAGCTAAGCTCCCGAGTCCTGCCTCAGTTGGACACTTCTAACAGATTGATTGCATCATGCTCCCTCACCTCTTTCTTGGTAGCATTCCTTATCAACTATTCCTTCTTCCTCTTCCCTCTACGGCACCCTCACCCGTCTTCCTCCTCTGGGCAGGCTCCAGGGAACTGTAGGACTGTCCCTCTCCTGGGATGTTTGCTTGTGCTTTGGTCCAGAGGCCTTTTGCTTTTGTTTGTTTGTTTTGGTAAACACCGAGGAAGCTTGTGATTGGTTACCTTATCTGTATGCTCCACTCACCATTTGCAGATCTTGCCCAGGTATGGTGCCTACCTGCCAACTTTGCTGAGAACGCCCAACAGTCTGGAAGCTTAGCTGATAAGACTGGGATTAGTGTTTAAACATTTTTTCCACCCCCTCTGCCTGTTTCTAATGTGTCCTTCAGAATGAAAGTTTCTCATTCATTGTACTTTTGTAGTCTCCAGGTGGTTTGGAGTTCTACTCCCCTTGACCACAGAGGAGTTGGAAGACAGGATGCTAATTGAGATAGGAGACACTGCATACTGAGCAAAAAGATAACTGAATGACAAGGGTGACAGTGTAATGACTGAGTCATAATGCCATTTTATGTGCCTGGACCAGTGAGGTGAAGGAAACTATGATTTTCTCCCCTGTCAATAATTTAATAAACTTATATTTATTATATCTCTATAGCAAGACAGTTGCTAGTAATCTGTGTCTGGGTTTTGAAAGCACACCTCTGGAAGTTTTGATGGGCTATCAGTGCTGTAGAACACTGGCCTGTGGTTGTCTAGATGGGACATATTGGCATGATTTGGGCTCTCACTTGTGATTGGATGATTAAAATCTTTTCACTGGAATCTTTCAAGACTGGAAGCTGCAGAGCCGGAAGTTTCAGTTGAGACGTTTTTTAGCAAGGTCTGGGATAGATTACACACCCAGAACAGGGTGTGATGGAGGCTTTCCTTTACCTCAGTATTTTACATATGCTCAACTTTCGTTGCATTTAAAAAAAATATTAAGTGAAAAGATGACCACCATTAGCCAAAATTGTGAAATGCTTTTTCTTGCACCTTCTGTTAAAATGCTTGCTGTTTGCAAAATAGTTACATTATCAGTTCTCATAAAAACAGAGTGATTGTTTTAACCCCTTGGATCACATGCAGTCAGTTAATTCTCTTTGGCTTTGTTTTACCTTCAAAAAGTAAACTAGGAAGTGCTGTCAATGAGTTATTAGGTTGCTGTTGGGATTGTGATACTAACAGATACTACTGGGTAACTTCTCTCCTGCTGTTTTATTCTCTTGTTATAGCATTTGAAGAAAATCCCACCATCTAGTTACTGGTGTTTGTGTTCTTGGCTCCTTTAACATTCACCAGAGGAGGGTGCCACTGTTTGACTTTTTGGATGATAGTTACATCCTTTCAGAAAAGATGCCTTCCCTGAACTATTAGTTGTGTGTATACACATGCACACACACACACACACACACACACACACACACACAGCATAGAGGGTAAAGGAGTTGAATTTTCTTTGTAATAATTCATACTGATAAGATAAGCCNTGAAAGTGCTGTTGAGATTCAGGAGGGAACTTACATGTCTTTGTATATTTCATCCTTATATAGTGATTTCATTCTGTTTCTTAGATGAGGTACTGATGCCAGAGACATTGTGACCTTCAAGGCTATATGGCTAGTTTGAGGCTTTGGGTTTGCTGGTCTTTTCACTGGACAAATAAGCTTGATGTTTATCTAGATATATAGTACTCTAGGGATACAAGGGTGACTGACCATCACTTCTGTTCTCCAGAAGTTTCAGCCTAGTAAGAGAGATAGATTCACAAAAAGTGACAATGTGGTGTGCTTATGGTGTTCTGGGAACACAGGAACAGTCATTTAAGCCAACCCTCCTGCTTTGACCTCCCCAGGGCTGAGTATACTGGCCTGTGCCACTATGCCCTATGTGCTTTGACTTAAGATTTGAATCTCTGTGAGTTAGTAACAGCTGTGACCTTGGGCCAGTTGCTTAAGCAGCTTTATCTAGAGGTATTTTATTCAAAAAAATGAGGGATAATAATGAATGTAAGGTGAGTCCTCTTCATTGTACTGTTTCTTAGTTGGAAGTACTCAGTGGAGAGAAGCAGCTGGAAGTCTGCCATGCTGAGGCAGTGATAACCAGGGTAGAGATGGTTTAACTGTGGGAGTCACAACTTTCATCACTAGGAAGATGCTTGTTGGGCACTCATAACTAATTTGTTAGGCATTCCCCAAATTCTGTGTCTTCTTTCTAATATCTGGTAAACTTCTGATTCTTAATTAAGGAGTCTATGAACATTGACAAAGTAGTACTCTGGTATTAGGCTCATGTTTTCTGATTAGTGAAAAGCAATATTCCCTATGATTTATTAATAAATTGGTAGGCTGATTTGTACTTCAGCCTCCTATGAGTTGAGTTAGTGTATTCAGCAAGTTTTTTTTTTTTTTTCCTTGCAAAAACACATCTCTGGACTTGTGCTGAAGACTAGACTGGATGGCTATGACTTCATTTAGATGCATAAGGTCTAAAAGAGCTTCATCTCTGTCATCCAATGGACCAGGTTTTTAGTTTTATTCTCCTGGACCCTTGAAACATCCTCTCTACCACATTATGGGCAGATGGCTGATTGCTCGTGTATGTATCTGAAGCTGTATGGCAATGCTTTTCTTGTGTAATGTAAGATCAAAATGACCAAAGGTTACAAATGAAGCTCGGATTGTGTCAGTAGATAGAAAGGTTGCTATTTTTAAACTTCAAAAATAACAGCTAGGGCCTGAGCATGGTGGCCCAAGCCTTTAGTTTCAAGCACATGGGAGGCAGAGGCAGGTGGATTTCTGTGAGTTCAAGGCCAATCTGGTCTACAGAGTGAGCTGCAGGACAGCCATTGCTACGTAGTGAGACCCTGTCTCAAAACAAACAAATGAAACAAACAAACAAAACACAAACCAAACCAACCAACCAAAGAAAAATATTAAAAAATATCATCTAGGAAAATGATTGGTAGTGCACTTACCTATAATTTTATTCTCAGGCAAAGGGCATTGTGTGTGTGTGTGTGTGT
>LZPO01066309.1:398932-409347 GCA_001675575.1 Neotoma lepida | reverse complement strand
TGTTTTTTGTTTTGTTTGTTTTTTTCCTGATCAAGTTGTAAGAATTCTTTCCATGTAAAGGAAATAAACTCTTTGTTATATGTGTTAGGGTATTTTGCTGTTTGTTATTCATATTTTGGCTTCAACATTGATTTTTCTTTCTTTGTGGCTAAAAAAGCTCAAGCCATCCAATTTAGCAATTTATTGTTTTGAGATGTTATATCTTATTTAGAAAGCAGTTTCATATTTAGAGATAATAATAACCTATTACTTTTCTAGCATCTTAATGTGTTCATTANTTTTACCTTTGATCCATCAGAAATATGAATGTGAGATAGTTTAGTCATATTCCCTAGTTTACTAGAATAGCTCCATTTCCCACCTCTGAAGTATGACACCGTTGGTCGGTGCTTGAGTGTCTTCTCTGTGACTGCATTTCATGCACCCAACCTAAGCAGTCTCGTTTTAAATCCCCGTACTCCCAGGCGCTTACCAGTTGGTGGAATTGCCCATTTCTATAAAGTGTGGTGGTGTCCACCTGTTCAGCTTCTTGGCTGAGACGTTTTGTGAGGTAGGGCTTTGATGCCTGTTTAATTGCACCAGCTGTTATCACTGTATTTTGATGACATTTGCACTCATGAGTGATGTGCTGTTTGTATGTTTGATATGACTTTTGTTTGGGTGAATTTAGATGATCAGTTTTAGCTTCTAAGTTTTACTAATCCCATTCAGCACCATAGAAATCAAACATGCTTCTTTAACTGTAGCCTGTGAACATTTTAGCTGGGTAAAAATGTAGCACAGTTCTTTGCAAATATGTTTTATTTAAATATCTAACAAGAGGAAGTAAGTTGGGAGGGGAAATTGGCCTGTTTGAGAAGCAGTGAGTGTGGCTATCTGAGCACTTTTGGGGGGGTCTCANTTACAGCAGTGTTGTTCAACCTTCCTAATGCTTCAGCTGTTAAATACAGTTCCTCATGTTGNGGTGACTCCCAACCATGAAATTATTTCATTGCTACTTCATAACTGTAATTTTGCTATGAATCATAATGTAAATACATGATATCGGACCCCTGAAGGGGGTCACGACCCAAAGATTGAGAAACACTGGGTTAGAGGGTCACATTTGGGAGCACAGCCTGTGGTGCAGTGGATGTGTTCTGAGGTAAGAAGTATTACTCCCAGGAAAACTTTCTGAGGGTTTTGTTACTCGTGAATATTCTGTACAGTTGGTTCTGCATTTTAGAATGGCAGAGTCAAGATGCAGGGAGGACACAGAGGAATGGCGGATGCTATTCTTGGGAGACCAGCTGTATCTGGCTCCCTCAAGGGTCAGCATTTAGACTTCTATATATAACAACTTGCATATTTTCTCATCCGCGTTGGAGAGGAAATCATGTAGGACGATGTTACTTAGGTTGAAGCACTCTGCTGCATTATTTTTAGGCGGTCTTTGTAGAATATTCAGAGAGGGCTCTAGGTGGTTTCTTTGAAGTCCTGTTTCATTTTCATTAGAACTAAATGCTTTGGCCAGTACAGAGGATTAAAGGCCTTGAACTTGTAATCATTCTGACAGTGTCACTGGCAGTAGGAAATGCCAACAGAGCAGCCTGAGGTGTCTCCACAGAGCCTCAGAGGCCACAGAAAAGAGTTTCCTCAGCTCAGAGGGAAGCAGGGTTAGTGAGTTTATTATTGAACATTATTAAGAACAGTAGCTGTGTGACCGGTTTCCCGGCTTGGAAGTGACTTAATTACTGCAACAATGTTTAGATATTAGGGAAGGTATGTGATGGTATACTTATTGTTCTTATTAAAAAAACTTTTCCTTGAGGAGAAGCAGGTAGACAAGGGGTTGCTAGAAGAGATTAAAAACACCGACAAAAGGGATCCTTCCTTAAATGGAGGACATAGTTCACAGCCATTTTTACAGTCTCATTTGTGATGTTTCTTAGAAATGAGAGTACAGTCATTCTGTAGGTGACCTTGATGGTTATGTGTAAATTCTTGGACATCAGCCACGGAAAGGTGGTGTTCGGAAGGAGAAGACTGAGGATCGCCCTACTTCGGCGTCTTCCATGTTTCCTGACTAGACTTCCCGCACCAACAGTTTTTTATCCATTAGTGCAACTGTCTTCTGGGCTTCCTTATTATTTGATTCAGGCCACAATCACAAAGCTACACAGCTTTGGCTTTGTACTAGACTTCCAATTATCTGAGGTCACTTAAAGACAGCCAGAAAATGTACGAGTGGGAGCTGCAGGTGTATTTCAGTGGTAGAGTGCTTGCCTACATGTGAGGGGTGTTCTCTGATCCCGGCACTCCAAATCCAAACCCAGAAACCGATTATACAACCCAAAGCCAAATATAAATAAAAGCCCAGCTGCTAAAGATACAGTGAACACGTGACAGCTGCAGGTGTGACTCAGTGGTGGAGGGCTCGCCTAGCATGCACAAAAAAGGCTCTGGGTTCGACCCACAGTACCACCCAAACAGCAGTAATAACTGTTGGTGGTTTTTTGACTCTGTTGGGGGGCCCGCCACCCAGTTCCCCAATAAATCACACACTTAGGCTTATTCTTAATTATCAATTAAGTCCAGCCTTAGCTTGGACTATTTCTAGCCAGCTTTCCTTAACTTATTCCATCTACCTTTTGCCTCTGGACTTTTCCCTTTCTCTAACTTATGTAAATCTTACTCCGTTTTTGGTTGTGTAGCTGGGTGGCTGGTCCCTAAAGTCCTCTTTCTCTGGCTCTAGATCTTAGATCTCTCCTCCCAGTTTTCTCCCTCTATATATTCTCTGCCTGCCAGCTCCGCCTGTCCTTTCTCCTGCCTTGCTATTGGCCATTCAGTTCTTTATTAGAGTATCAGGTGTTTTACACAGGCACAGTAACACAGCTTCACAGAGTTAAATAAATGCAACATGAGCAAAAGTAACACACCTTAAAATATTCTACTACAAATAACAACAATAAAAGCAAACCCATCACCTAAGTGTGTGTGTGTGTGTGTGTGTGTGTGTGCACGTGTGTGTAATGAACAGTTGAATTTATATATCGAAGGAGTAGAGAAAAGGATAGTTTTAGCATCAGTGGGATGTGAAACCATGTAATTATTTGCCATTGAACTACTTATAAGATCTCTCCCAATCCCATCTGTAAATAATAAATAGAGATAATAAGTACCTTGTAGAGTTTTGTGAAGGTTTAAATGAGATTATGTATTCAAATAATCTGGAACCTAATTAGGACTTACCGGATTTCTTAATGATGGTTCAATCCCCCGCATGCCAGTTACTTTTCTTAAATTTTCCCTTAATAGCTTGCATTTTAGTCCTATTGTACAATTACAAGTTTTTTTCATCCATCCATCCATTCATCCATCCATCCATCATCCATCCATCCATCATCCATTCATCCATCCATCCATCATCCATTCATGCATCCATCCATCCATCATCCATCCATCATCCATCCATCATCCATCCATCCATCCATCCATCATCCATCCATCATCCATCCATCATCCATCCATCCATCCATCCATCCATCCATCATCCATCCATCCATCATCCATCATCCATTCATCCATCCATCATCCATCTATCCATCCATCCATCCATCCATCCATCCTTCATCCTTTCAGTTATTCATTTCAGACCCCTTCACTAAGCACTACTTTATGTCAGACACTGTTGTAGGAGATGGAATTAGAATAGCCCCCAGGGTAGGCATGACCTACTTTTTGGTTTTTGTTTGTTTGCTTATTTTCTTTTGAGACGCAGTCTCATCATGTAACTTAGGCGAGTCAAACTAGTTATCCTCCTGCCTCAGTCGTGTGAGTGCTGGGATTTATAGATATTCACGAATCATGTCCAGACCATGAAATTTGCATTCTAATAGGAGGATAGAAAGTTATTTAAGAAAAATAGAAAATGTCAAATAGTGATTAGCAATGTGATTAAAAGTATAAATAGGAGAGGTAGGATATTAAGTATGTTTCTTTAGTTTGGATAGACAAGAAGGACTTCTTGGATAAAGTGGCATTTTACTGAGATTGGAATTCCAAGGGCTTAACTATATTAAGATCTAGATCTGGAGGAAGAACATTCTTGGCGTAGGGACAATAAGCTTGTTTTATTCTAGAAAGAGAAGGATGGAGCTGTCAGCAAAGGCCTGATCCTGAGGGATTGCATGGATCAGCTTCTGGACTTGGGTGTTAAGTCGTTGTGCTTGGAATGTCCCATGTTGAGATGTGTGGGTACGAGTTATTCCACATCTGTGACTGTGAACTACTGTATAATAGTCCAGTGTCAGCCTGCACCGGACCACATTCATTATACTATCCTTTGGAGAGAACGAAAGCAAAAGCATTCTCTTCTCTTAGTATAATGAGGTAAATGGCTTAAAAACCAAGGTGTAGGTGGCCAACTACACATAAGTCATTTTTGTGTTAGCTAATGAGAGGTAATTAAAGTAATATGCTTATATAATTAACTTTTAATTATTTTTCTTAGTGCCATTTAGTTTATAATTCTTCAAATATTGTAGCATAGGAGAAGCAAAGACTAACAAGTTTTTACTAAATATCACTCATTTGATGCAGATTAGAATGAAAAGTATATTTAAAAAATAAGTTTTAAATTTTTTTATTTTATGCATATGGATATTTTGTTTGCATGTATGTCTGTGCACTGTGTGTGTGCTTGGTGCGGTATTGAGCCCTTGGGATTGGAGTTAGAGATGGAATGTGAGCTGCCTTGTGGATTATGGGAATCAAACCCTGGTCCTTTGGAAATACAGCCAGTGCTCTTAACCTCTGAGCTATCTTTCCAGCCCTCACTTCTAATTTTAGAATAGTTTTGGATTTGGAGGGAAGTTAGGAACATGGTAGAGTTCTGATGGTAGTGTATACCCAGCTTTTTCTATTAAAATCTTATGCATTTATATGATACATTTGTCAAAACTAATGAATCATTATATATACAGTATTTTTTAAAACAGAAGTCCATATTTGCAATGCAGTTTTGATGTTAACTACCTAATGTTAATACAGATTTCATAGGTTGATGACACAGTTTTCTCAAAGTCTCTTATTTCAGATACCAGCTGCAAATTCTTGGAGTTCCTAGGTCACCCCTGTTTCTGATAGGGGTTTCTACTAACCATTTGGTTTAGTAATTCACTTGAATAACCCACAGAAAGTGGGAAAACACTATACTTAGGCTTACAGCTTTGTGTATAGGATAAAAATCAGGACCAGCCAATTAGGAGATGTATAGATTGAGTCTGGGAGAATCTCATAGGTACAGCTTCTGTGTCCCAAGGATGCAGCGACCTCCCCAGTGCATGCCTCCAATTCTGCCNACTAGGAAAGTTTGTCATAGAAAGTACCTCAGTTTGCGATTGTTTGATGCTTTTTTTTTCAAGAGNGTATCAAGGGTACTTAGCCCAAGTGACCTCAAACTGCTGATGGTAAACATGGGCACCTGGATGAGCTAGTCCTGGCAGCTTTCTCCACTGTAAAGTTGCCCCCATGTCCCAACCCCTTTCACACTGTTAATATTTTTAACTATCACATTTATTTGTTTATTTTACTTATTTATGTGTGTGTTTGTGAGTGAGTAAAGGGGTGCATGGCCTGCCTGTGGAGGTCAGAGAACAACTTTGGGAGTTGGCTCTCTCCTTCCATCAGATCTTGAATCAAACTCAGATGATCTTGAAGCTTGGTGGCAAGTGCCTTAATCTGCTGTACCATCTCTCTGGCCCCATACTGTGTTATTTTGATGGAAGTCACTAGGTACAGAGCACACTTAAGTATCCGGGAGGTGCTGTCTACCTTCTGGAGGGTGTCCTAACAGAAAGTGTTTTCTTTCTTTCTGCATTGCTTTTGGAGTGCTGTTGGTTGAATCCAGGGCATTCTGCATGTTCGCGCATTCCACCCTCACCTGCATCCCTGGGCTGGATAAAGGCATTTGTGGTATAGGGGAACAGAATGATTTTAAGACTGTTAGAAAAATAAAATCAAATACTAGAAAGTTTCAAGTATAGAAAATGGAACCCCAGAGGGACGGAGCCTTTCTTCAGATGGGTGAACTCAGAGGGGCCATGCAGTTAGAAGCAGGCGGAGCTTACTGTTGGGGGGAGGGGCTTTCATGAAGTGCTGTGTCTGTGCCTTTGTCTCTCTGTCATGTTCTGGGGTGTGAAAGGTGATGACGTACAGTGACCCTGTTGAGTTACAAGCAGAGGCCTTTTCCTCCATGTGTTTTAGGAAAGGAAATGTGTCGAGAAGTCCTCTGTGTATGAAATGGCATATGTATTTATTTATTCAGCTCNGAACAATTCTGTATATGTTCATTTATGTGAAATATAATTGTTCCATGGATTGACGCTTAAAAGATGAACTTTAGAAATTTTTCATTCTGTTTTTCCCCAAAGAATAATTCAGCTTTTGATGTATGTATGTATGTATGTATTATATATGTTTATTCAGGTTATGTATATTATATATGTCTGGGTTATCAAATTACTTGTGGAATTACTTAGAGAAAATATATCTCTGTATTAAATCTTACAGTTGGTAAGTGGGAGAAAGTGCTTTTTGTGGGTAGGACTGGGGATTGAACTCTGCCCTGTGCCTGTGAGGGAAGCATTTTGCCCTTGCACTAGAGTCAACCTGAGGATAGTGCGTTCTGAGTTAGCGTCAGCCTGCTGTGATGGCTGTCCCATCTCCAGTGGCTCTCCTGATAGCCATATGTAAATTCTTTGAAACTTTGGGTCTGAATATTCACTGGATAGCAGCTGGCATAAGGGGAAATGTGGCTTAGATCCGTCCAGTGCTCCACGCAGGGCGTGAGGCCGTTTGTAACATCTGAAAACACTTAGCCCCTTGTCTTCATTATGAAGCCTGAAGTTCTTGGTGGGCCGGTTAATCCAAGCCGCATCTCCTGGCAGCAGGATGCTCTTCACTGTATGGAAATCTAGAGTGTAATGGTGAAACTCTGACTTAAGGCAGTGGGGGACTTGGGAGATTAGCCTGGGTTGGCTCTGCTGGGTGCCTCTGTCTGAAGGAAATGAAAGTTTACTTGTTCAGCGCTGGCAGGTGAATTCATCGGCTTGCAGGTTAAACAAACTTCTATGGAGGCAGAAATATTACTTATGCACTTGAAAATCAGAAAAAAAATGGCAAAGTACCACCTACAGGGCAATTTGGGCGATGCATTTTCTTACCTTTTTTNAAAAAAATTCTCATCTGTCAGTATTTTTTTTCCCTAGTGACTCTTCCAGTTTATTTTCAAAGATATTATCCCCCTTCTTAGTAACTCTAGACTAGGGTTTCCCAGCCTTAACACTATTGACATTTGGGGCTGGGGTTTTTCCTTCCCCTCCCTCCTTCCCTCCCTTCCTTTCTCCCTTTCATCTCTCCTCTCTCCCTCCCTCTCTTACTCCCTTCTTTCTTCCTTATATTGTGTGGTGTTGGGGACAGAAGCTAGGGCCCATACATGCTAGGCAGTGTGTCTCCCGTGGCTAGTTCTGGTTCTTCATTGTGGAGTTGCCCTGTACTATAAGGTTTTGGGCACAACTCTGGCCTCCACTACTAGATTTTAGTAGTGGCCTTCATCTGCTCTGGATTGTAGCAAGCAGAATTTTTTTTTCCAGACNTGGCCAGTTTATTACACGACAGGCAGAACTACTGCTTTCTCTTGGCTTAGCATAGCCTGGAGGATCCTGTTTTGACCAAGGCATTGGCTTACATCACCACCAATGTCATGTTTTTTTTTATTTGTTTTTGTTTTGTTTTGTTTTCTTTTTCTGGCTGTAAAACAGGGTAATTATTTATTCCCCTGTATCATATTTCTAGATCTAGTTTAGAATAACACATTAACGAATGGCTATGTAGCAAATCTATCTTGGTGCAGCGTTATACANTTTACAAGTTAAGCTGAAGCTAAATAGCTCAGCACTGCCTAATTTTATTATTGCTTATCTTATTAGTTTTAGGGAATTACAACATTTCNTCACTTATCTCTCCACCGAGCGTCACAGGACTCCCCGCACGGGAGTTCTCATCTGCAGTTCTTGGATGTCCCAGAAGTTTAGCTAAGTGGGGCTTCAGATCTGAGTTATCACCCCAGAGAAAGATCTGAGTCCCTAACCCTGAACTTTTCTTGGAGAAAGGAAGTAACTTTCTTTCCAAGCAGGGGACCAGCCAGCTCCAGGGACTGCCCTTAACCTCCTTCCTCAACTCCAAGCTGGGAACATAGGGGAGCTCTGGTTTGGGAACACCGAAATATGTAACCGTGTGCTTCCTTTCCCTGAACGTTTTTTGTATGTTGTAGGCAAAGGTGTACAGTGTCTCTTTGCCTTTATATGAAAATGATGTGANGCTAAAGGGGACTTACAAACATCTCTTGCCTCTATTGCCTTCTTTTGAGTTCCTGTGTGGGAATATTCTTTCTTTTGTAGCTGACATTTTTGGAGAAGCAGCCTTGAACTTTAGAGTTGGAAGGATCTGCATTTAAATTTGGTGCTGCCCTTTTACTGACTGGTGCCTCATCTGTAAGAGGGGTCGTATATACGATGCCTCCCCCCATTTTTAGGCTGGAGAGTGATTAAATTAGGTAATGTCCTTTATTGGGTACTTGGGTACGTAATAGGCACCTAGTTCAGGGCAGTTTCCATCCTTTTTACCCTCCCTGCTTTTCTTACCATTCACCCACTAAAGCCAATCAGTTGCAAATACCATGGACAGTTTAGGGTTAACCCTTGAGGTCCTCTCCTGGCTTTCAGGGGCTCCCTCTCCCTACTGCCTCTTGTAGTGTCTCAGCATGCTCTGGGGACTTTGCATGTGCTCATCTGTTTGCTGGTTCAGGTAGATGTCCACATGGCTTGCTCCTTTGGTGCCACTTATGTATCACTCTTATGATAGGCTGTTTGGCCACTGAATATACAGAAGGATTTGCCCTTTATTTGCTGATATTTCTCATTCTCCTGCCTCAGTGCCATTGCTTATCTCATGTCGCATAGCTTGTTGGCCCATTGTTTATGTGCCTGCTGGTTATCTCTGTCTACCAGCATATGAGCCTGACAAGGACAGGGGCTCGGTTAGTTACTGTATCTTCAGTGTCTATACAGCACTTGGCCTGTACATGGTACTCAGTAAACACTGCTCAGATACTTGAGTGAATGAATATTATTTGCTAGTCATGACACATTTTCCTTGAGTTTTTCAAGAAAAAGATGCATGTATGGATTTTAATAACCATTANTTAAATAGTCTCATGATATTGGTTTATAGGTGACCACTTTGGTCTTCAGTGTTTTATATGAAAATACCATTTTTCTGAGGCTTTTTTTCCTTTATGTGATTTTAATTTTAGAGAACTTTTAATTGCATTGTTAACATTCCTGCCTGTAGGTCACTGTTGTGTGGCGGATTGGGAAAACAGACCTGTGCTCTATTTATATCCATTCTCTGTGACCTTCAGCAGGTTGTCAAAGTCCTTAGTCCTTCTCAATGGAGAAATTGAAAATGCACAATAGGTTTGTTTATTTATCCATTAGGTAGATTCCCTTAATAACCTAATATAGTATCAGTATATATTTCATAGCTGATTATTAGTTGGCTGGTCTGGGAAAACTCTTCCCAAGTGTGTGTCATTTTCATTTTTAATGAAAAATTATTTTTATTTGAGAGAGCATGGAGCATCCAAACAGAGTTGTGGTCATTAAAAAATAAATTACATCTATTTACTTTGGGGTGTGTGTGTGTGTGTGTGTGTGTGTGTGTGTGTGTGTGTGTGTCATACCAGCTTTGTGGAGGGCAGGAGATAACTTGCAGGAGTTGGTCTTTCTCCTTCTACCATGTGGGTTCTGAAGATGGAACTCACGTAGATGCTGTTTTATCCTGCCTTATTATGGTCTTCACCTGATCAGACAGTGGCTTTCCCTTGGCTTAATGAAGTGCTGAGGAAGGNTCAAGAACCAGGGCTAGGGAGAAAGCTCAGGAAAATGCTTTGTAAGGATGAGGGTGGAGCTAGATCCCCAGAACCCACACACAAAGCTGTGTGTGGTGGAGTGTGATTGAAATCCCACCCCTGGGGANATGGAGACAGGTGGATTCTTGGGGCCCACTNGTCAACCAGCCTGCTTACAAGGTGAGTTCCAGGCCAGTGAGAGACCCTGTCTTAAAAACCAGAAGGGGCTGGAGAGATGGCACAGCAGTTAAGAGCACTTGTAACTCTTGCAAAGGACCTGGGTTCATTTCCCAGCACCCACATGGTCATTCACAACCACCCNTAACTCCAGTTCCAGGGGATCTGATGCTTTTTCTGACCTCTGTGGGCACCAGGCATGCATGTGATGCACAGACATACGTGTAGGCAAATGCACACATAAAATAAAATAAATAAATCTAAAATAATTTAAAAATCAAATCAA
>LZPO01066309.1:380917-397774 GCA_001675575.1 Neotoma lepida | reverse complement strand
TACGATCCCACCCTTTCTCCCTTTCTAGCCTCTCAACTTCTGTGATATCAACGGTTTTGCATTCTTGTGTGAGGATAAGCAGATGTTACCGGTCTTTCTCTGTGTGGCTTATTTCACTTACAGTGAGCTCCAGTTCATTTGTATTGANCTAAATGACAACATTTTATTATTTTTAAGACTGTACATTATTTATNTGTGTACCCCACATTTTCTTTAAATACTCATCAATTGNTGAACATTTAAGTTGTTTTTCTTGGNTATTGTGAANAGTGCTGCCATGAACGCGGGAGTGCAGGTGTCTCTGACNTACTGATTTTATCCTTTGGAATGTACCCAGTAATGGGATAGCCGGACCATAAGGTGGGCCCATTCTTATATCCATTTGGATGATCATATGATTTGACTTTCATTTACTTGATATATTGAATTGACTGGTTCGTATGCNTTGAACCGTCAATATTCACCACAGTGAATCATGTTTTTAATGNACCTTTGGATTATTTTGTTGAGGATTTTTGCCTCTGTGTTCATCAGTAATACTGACCTGTGGGTTTCTGTTTTGTTCTGTCCTTCTTTGGTTTTGGTGTTTAAACAATGCTGGTCTCATGCATANGTTTAGAATNCTTTCCTCATNTATCCTTGGAATACTTTAAGGAGAATTGATATTACTAGTACTGCTTTCTCTTCTCTTCTTTCTCCTCCTTTGAGATAGGCTCTCACTGTGTAGCCCAAACTAGCCCCAAACTTTCTATTCTCCTGCCTCAGCCTCCTGAGCACAGACATAGCAGGTGTATGCCACTCCTGGCTGCTCTTTGCTTTTGTTCCTGCTCTTGAGATGCATGTGGCAGTACAAGTTTTTGGTAGAGCTCAGTAGTGATGCAGTCTTGTGCAGGGCTTTTCCCCAGTGGGCGAAGGTATTACTGCTTCAACTTGCTTTCATGTTACTGGTCTTTTCAGGTTTGTTTCTTCGCTGTTGGAGCTTGGTGATGTGATTAGGTCTATGAGGCCATTTCTTCCAGTTTTTCTAATTTGTTGGCATATGGTAGTTCATAATAATCTCTAGTGATCTTTTGTACTTTGTGGTGCGGATTGTAACCTCTCTCTTTTCATATCTGATTTTTACTTATCTGAGTCTTTCCTCCCTTTCTGTTAGTCTAATTAAGGCTTTGTCTGTTTTATCTTTTCAAAGAAGTAGCTCATTGTTTCAGGATCTTTTGTGTTTTGAAGTCTCTGTTTCACTTTTTTCTGTTCTGATTTTGTTATTTTTTTCCCTTCTAATTTTTCTGGTTTCTTGAGAGGCAGCAGTGGGTTGTTATTCAAGCTATTCCTGCTTTTTCTGATGCAGGTGTGGGTTGCTGGTCCTCTCCCTGGACTGTGATACCTGCTGTGGTATCTACTGGCTTTGCTGACTTCCATAGGTCTTGATTTGTCCCATCTCCATTTTCATTTGTTTTAAGAACTTAAGAATTTACTTAAACATTTCTTCCTTGTTTATTGGTTGTTTAAAAGCGGATTGTTCGAGANATACTTGCACAGCTATGATCACTGTAGCAGCGTCCACGTAGCTAAGTTAGGAAGCTAGTCCAGGTGGCTGTTGACATGGGATGGAGAACATAGGATGCTTTTATTCAGCTGTAGAGAAGGATGAAATTGTCATTTGAGGGAAAATGGCTGCAACTGGAGGTGATCATGGTAACTAAAGTAAGTCAGACCCATAAAGTCAAATGCTGTATCTTTTTCTCATTTGTCTATGGATTGCCTATGGATTCATGAAATCATTCCTACACATTTGTCAGTGTAGACATGGACTGTGCAGGGGAACAAAGGGGCCTTGGAGGGCAGGGAGGGAATAGAGGTGAATATGTGATCTACTTGAATGAAAATGATTTCCTGAAACCCATCACTTCNTACAGTGGATATACAACAAAATTTCCATGTATTTGTTAAATAGACCTTTAAAAGATAGANNATAAAATTTCAGGGCTAAGCTCAGCCCTTAATGAATATGATCATTAAACCTTTGCTTTCAAGGACATACTGCACTTGGTGCAAAGAAAACCTTTTTGACTATGTGGATTTTATACATTGCAGGGTTGAAGAGATAGTAGTACTTCATTTCTGGCAATCTGGAGTAGAGACTGTCCAGTTTACTGGAGTAGAGACGTGTCCAGTGTCCAGTCACGTGACGTGGAGCATTGAAGGCATCTCTATTGCTGCTCGNCAGCGGATGATTCACACGATGTCTTTTCTCGTGTGTGAGGAGTTCTCATGTTGGTTTGATGAATCTTGGTGTAGCTCTGACCTCCAGAGGAGTGCTGTGTGGATGTTTGTGTCCAGGTAACCTGTGCTTTCTTAATGATACTCAGGGGACGTCTGTAGCCTTATGTTTTTTCCTTCTATGTCCCTGCCTGCATTGCATTTCTCTTTTTTCATTTTTTCTCTGAGCTAATTTGACTTTGTGTCATGACAGGGCATTTTGGGGTTTCTGTTATCTACAGATGAGCTGTGTTTATAGTTTATGTTCCTCACTTCTGGTTTGGTTTCATACCTAGCTTTAACTTACAGAGTCATTTCCAGCTCTCCTGCCAGCTTCTCTTGACTTTTACAGCTATTTCTATCAGTTGTCCCAGCCAAAGGCTTCTCCCATCCTTAGCTTCCCAAGCGCATGGCAGCACTTATATAGGTACCTTGTCCTAGCAATGAGTGCTGTAAAACTGCCTGAACTGCTTTCTGCATGGAAAGTCTCCTCTCTTCCTTACTCTGATGTGTCCCACAATGTTCCAGAGAGTGTTCTCTTAGTCGTACCCTCCTTCTCACCCTTGACCTCTCACCCTTGACCTTCACCACCAGCATCAGCACTATCATCAGCACAGCCACCAGCACCACCAGCACCAGGTGTCTGGGGCGGGGTCTGTGGCAGTGCATGTTCTGATTAGGAGGGAGGGGCCTAGTCATTGTGTGGCTGAGCAAGTGGTAGAAATCTACCACAGTTGTTCAGAACTGAGATTTCAGGATGTTGCGTGACCCTACACTGATAGCAGGATTTCTTTAATTTTTTTAAAACAAGGAAGAGGTTCTCATATGGTCATTAGGAAGAGCACTAGCATTTGCCAGCAGGGCCCTGTGTTAGGCACATACTTTGCATTTATTCATTCTCTCATATTCTCCNCCTCCCCNGCCCCCACTTACCCCAACAGGCTCTCANTGNGTAGCACTGGCTACATAGTGCTGTGCAGACCATGCTGGCCTTGAACTCAATAGAGATCTATCTGTCTCTGCCAACTGAATGCTGGGATTAAAGGCACGTGCTATCATGACCAGCTAGTCTCCTGTCCTTATTAAGCGCTCAGAGCTTTCCTGTGGTAGAGCAAGTACATGACAAGCAGGTGTGTTTAGAAAAACATGTGTATGGGCACAAATACATGCACATATTATACTATAAAATGATAAACATCTTCAATCAAGTTACATTAGAAGACATGTGGTATGATGGGAAGAATGTGGACGTTCCATCAAAACAAACACCCGACTTTCAATAGTTTTGCTGTGGCAAAAGCAGTTCTCTTGAGGCCGTGTATCTTATTTTTAAGAGTTTATTCTATTTTTTTATTGTCTTTAATTATGTGTTTGTCTGTGTGTTGTGTAAGCATGGGCATGTGCGTTCGCATGCCCACAGAGGCCAGATACGTTGNATCCCTTGGGAGCTAGAGTTACAGGTGGGCCACCTGATGGAGGTGCTGGGATGGAGNCCAGGTCCTCTGGAAGAGCAGTATGTGCTCTTACTGCTGAGCCGTTTCCCCAGCCCCAGGAAGTGTATTTTTTTAAGTTAATTTTTTAAAAGAAGGAAATGAAATGTAGTAAGGCATAAAAATTAGGCAAAACAGAATCTCATTCTGTCGCCCAGCCTGGCTTCAGATTCATGACCTTCCTGCCTTAATTTCCTGTGCTGGGATTATAGCATGTACCACCATGGTTTAAAAAAAAAAAACAAAAACATTAAAAACCTAGCTACTCATACCATTGGTGTGGGTAATCCAGACTCATTGGAAGGAGAACACAGAAACACAGCCTCGAGATGGAGAAGGGGAAAATTCCCTTTATGGATTTGCTGTAAGATTCCTGAGTACCCTGAGCAGCTGAGGGAGGTGAAGCAATAATGCTGGTCAGCTGGTGTGACCGCGTTTAAGAGAACTCTGAGGAGAACCTAGTACTTGAGCATGAAATATGTGGGGAGGGGGAGGGTGTGACTCCACTAGGTGAAGGGGTGTTCTCCCCTCTAGGCGGTCCTAAGTACAAAGAATTCTTCCTGGTGTGTTGTGGTCAATCTTGCTCCCTCTTGGCAGGATCNTCCCCATTCTAACTTCTCACCATTCATTTAACCAGAATTATGTCCATCCTGAGTAAGAACTCCAGACTCAGAACTTGTTCTGTGTTTTAAAGAAACCACTGATAAATTTAAAAATGTTAATGTCTATCTCAGGACATTCTAAGCTAGCATGGCACAGGTTGTAATCCCATCATTCTAGAGGGGAGGGGGGAGGAACGTGAGCTTGAGGTAAACTTGGGCTNTANAGTGAGACCATGTCAACCCTAAAAACAAGCCACATTACAANGATCTGTCAGGCAAGTTTAGATAAGATCTACTGAAAACTGAAATGTTTGCATTTAGAAGGCCTGGTACATGCATGTGCTCTATGGTGACTGGATTCTTGCTGGGGAGCAATCTTCCTAAGTGATTTTTTACNGCTGTTATTTTGTAGTTAGCTAATTAATTGTGATCGACAGCTGATAGATGGAGAACAGTTTCCCATGTTAGGCTTTGAGCTTTCATGTTCATATTTCATATTCATTTCATATTCAGTCTTAAAAACATTTCTAGGTAGCATCTAATCTTCAAAAAATATTAGAAGGCTGTTTTTAGAAAGCCCTCCTTTCTTAAAGGACTATTCCAGCTGATAGACTATAAATGTTATTGTATAATCTCAAGCTTCAAGAGGCTCCGATATCCCAAGTTCAGTAGTCCAGCATGGAAAGTAAGAATGCCCGAGAGAATCCCACTTCNACAGCNAANATTAGGCATGACATGCACAGACCGCAGGCATTTTACCAGACATGGTAATTACAGTTTTATCTTTTTGAGAAAACTTGAAGAAAAAAAAATCAAGCTGTTCTCTCTTTATTAAATATACTACTATATGTTTGTCCTTTTTTGGCAGTAATGGGTCTACTTATTTGACTTGAGGATCAGTTGTAGCCAGATCCATCCCTGATGGATCTTCTAAGACTGTCCATTTGGATGTTTTTCNTAAGTAGATGGGATTTATTTTTTTTTCACTTTGAATTTTATTTTTTTCTTAATCAAATCTATGAACTTNCACAAATATTCTCAACTGCCAATTTTGTATGTAGAAAGATGTGTTTGTAAAATAGACCTTTGTCAAGTTTAAGACAAGTATATTTTTAGATTTTTTTTGAGATATTTGGAGTGTCTTTTGCAAGTGCTCTGTTTACCTCTCCAGCTCTGTTTCCCTTGTGACTTTAAAAGCACACTCACTTCNAAGTGTGAAAGAATTCACATTTACAGTTGGCCCCAGCAGTGTTTGGCAGTAGGCCATCATGTGAAAGGAACCTACCTCTTTCCTCACATTTGACAAATTGACTGTGGGAAGGAGACTGAATTAGCATCCAACTCTGAAGCAAAGTCCTCTTTGGGCACAGGGTGACTTTCTTGTGGCACCTAGGTTCTCCCCCTCCCCCACCTTGCTATCCTACTGCCCTGTGGGACTGTTGGCTCTGCTCCCACAGAGACCATTGCTCTTGCCCTGCTTGGCAGATCATCTGGGATTTTGATTACCACCTCTGTATTCCAGCAGGACGTATAATTCAGAACCCACTNTAATTTACATCACCTTGGAGTCTAATAAGTGTGATCGTTATCTGCATCTGGATAGTTGTGATTTTTGAAATTCTTTCTTCCTATAGTTGTAAGTAAGAAGGACCTGTACTAAGTTTGGCAAATCAAAGGGTAGAGGGTTAATTTCCGAACTGTGCTCCCTTCACTAACATTGCTGGGTGGAAAAGCTTTGCACTATTGGGCCTGTCTGATTGCTGTGCCACACTGNAGTGAAATACACTTGAGAATCTATTAATGTCTAAATTGGACACCACCTCCCTTGCCTTTAAAGTCTTTCAGCAATTTTCTAGGAAGGGTGCAGCCTGTGCCTGCACCTTACAGGCAGAACATCTGGTCTGCTGACCCATTTATTAGCCCTGGTCAGATTTTAAAACCTGCAGTTTCACACAAGGACTAGATTCTGAGTAGCCTTTGGAAATCTGGAGATTGTGTCAATATTGAGCTTTCCATTGGCTGGAGCTAAGAAAGCAACAGCTCCCCCCACCCCCTGCTGCCACTACCTTAGGCTGGGCAGCTACCATACCACCAACCGCCTATGCTCAGCCTGCTTGCCTCATTTGCACTACCANTTTCCACACTCTTGACACCCTGGATCACTTCCACAGTCCTTTCCCCTCTGTGTCCTTGCTCGCCCTCACCTCACCTGTGTGGAACCACGTGGCCCATTCTAATCCTTTTGGCGTTCATTTCCTTCTTGTCCCTCCTGCTGGCTCTCACCTGGGCCCTGAGACCCATTTGATCACTGTATTTGGGATGCCACCCCAGGCACATCTGCCTCTCTTCTCTGTCCTGCTAGATGACCCTCTGCAAAGTGCCTGTCACTGCTTTGGCTCCTCGGGTGTAGCTCTTAGCATGCTGCGTGCTCATGTTGCGTTATGTGTCCTTCCCCCGCTTTAGGTAGGGACCTTTGAAGACGAGGTCTGCCTTCCTGCACTTTGATTTATGCAAGCTCTCACAATTCTTGCTGCATGATAGGATTGCAATGTATTATTTTAATTGACATATTTGCTAAAGGCAGTAATTTTCTGCTTTAGCTACACGTGAGAATCACCTGGGCACCTACTGGGGCCAGTTATAGCATACCCTTTGATCGTAGGGCTTAGGAATTGGGGGTTTAAAAAACTCTAGGAATTCTGCTGTGTACCCAAGCTTGTGAGCCACTGACCTAGAGAAAGAAAGGCAGCTGTCTGTGATTTATTTTGTTGGCTTCATTTTATTGAGACGGGATCTTATGTAGCCCAGGCTAGCCTTAACCTATGTAGTGGAGGATGACTTTGAACTCTTGATCCTCCGTCAGCTTCTTCCCAAGTGCTAGGATCACATTCATTTGCTACCACACCTGGCTAAATGACCATGATTTTACTTAGGATTTGTCATAGTTATTAGCTTTGGTTGTCCACCTGACACACGCGGGAAGAGGGAACCTCAGTTGAAGAATTGCCTCCATCAGATTGGCCCGTGGGGTTTTTCTTGGTTGCTTAACTGATATGGGAGAGCTNAGGCCACTACAGGCAATGTCGTTCTTGGGCCAGGGGGGACCTGGCTTGTATGAGGAAGGTTGTAGAAGGAAGCTAAGCATGCCAGAGGCAGTATTGCTTTGTAGTCTTTGCTTCAGTTCCTTCCTGCAGGTTCCTAACTGGAGTTGATGCATTGGTTTCCTATGATGGACTATGAGCGATAAGCCAAATAAACGCTCTCCTCCAAAGTTGCTTTTGGTCAGTGTTATCACAGTAACAGGNAAGCAAATAAAAGCATTCCTCGGATGAACACGTTACTTACCCCTGGCAGCACATGGGTATTTAAACAAGTAGANACATCTCTTAAAAAGATCAGTTTCTTTCACAATAGCCCAGTGATTCTGCATGCGCTATTGGTCACAGATAGCTCTTCAGCCGTGTTCTGTGCCGCGCAGCCACAGCTTTTTATAATGTTGCTAGTTTATGATGTGTAGCCATGTGCCATTTTCTGCTGTTCTGCATTTTGATTTAAATTTCAAGTGAATTATTTTCCAGGCACTCTACAAATTAGCTAAGGCATTTATTGACTTTCCAACACTAATTACTTTTTTGTATGTGCATATCCTTCCTTGTTTTATATTGGGACTGTTAGAATAAAGATGAATAAAAATAAACATTAGCTGTGTGTGGTGTGGAGCACACTGGGGATAAAGTCATTCTAACTTGGAGAAAGCTATTGCCAGCCACATTGTCTAATAATTAAATGATCAGTCCCAACCTCATGATTTGACTGGAGAAGGTTCAGGAGGGGGAAAATGAGTTTAAAATACATTTATTATCTGGGGTTGCCTTTATTTTNAAGTAGACTGAGGTGAAATAGGTTTTGTATGTGCTCCACCTCTGTGAGATGGGTACATGAGCTATGTATGGTGTGTATGGGTAGGTTCAGAGGACAGCTTTATGGGGTCGATTCCTTCTACCTTTATATGGGTTCTGGGGGGGGTCGAACCCAGGTCATTAGACCTGCATGACAAACACCTTCTGTCTCTCCGTCGTCTGCCTGCCTGCCTATCATCTATCTATCTATCTATCTATCTATCTATCTATCTATCTATCTATCTATCTATCTATCTATCATCCACCCATACATCTTTGAGGCAGGGCCTCCATTGCCCAGGCTAACTTCCATTTTGTTAATGTAGCCTAGGATGACCTTGAACTTCCATGCTTGGTGCTGGCTGTGAAACTGACTTCTCCAATACTAGGCAAGCACTCTACCAACTGAGCTACATCTCTAGCCTCCTTCCCACCCCCTTTGTGAGTGGTAAGTTAATTTTGTTTCCACTGAGAATGCAGTAGTAAGCATTTGATTTAAAATTAAGAGTTTTGGAGATTTACAACCGAAGAAAATCATTTCTTATTCATAAAGACTGTTTCATAGTGGTGTTAACTGTGATTTCTCCCTGAGAGCTTTATGAAGAGCATTGGAGACTGGTGACTGAAAAATGCCTTGAGCTTCCTTTTATCTCCGTGATTGGAAAATCTCATCCAATTAATCTTTGTATCTGAAGCAAACGATCTTTCCACAGTGCCTGTTTGTCTCACCAATAAAAGTGCTTTATCTACATCAAATCCAGCAGCAGTTGCCTAATGTAATCTAGATTTTCTAAGAATTTGTCTGCCCTCTCAGCTCCCTTTCCCTCTCTGTGCTAACTGAGGCTAGGCGGGAGGCATCTGCTAACTACATCCTCTCTAAGCAGAATTCTCGTGGGAAGAAGGGGCTTCAGAACTTAAGTTCAGCCCTTATGTTCAGTCTTTTTAGGCCCCTGGCCCCATCTGGCTTATTCCCAGGCTGGACTCAGTGATATCACATGACCAGGAAGGAGAAGCGGTCAGCCCAGAAGAACCAGATTTGAATCTCTGCCAGGCCTGGCTGTCACCTTCAGTCACCTGCGGACACCCAGGATGCAATTCTGTGGCTTTTGAGATGGTGGCTTCCATCACAGAGTGGAGAAGGTACCCGATTAATCAGGCAGTCTGGTGCACTCGGCTGGATCTCCCTTCGCAGCCTACTGAATTAGGGATTGGCTTTGGATGTCTGTTCCTCTCTGTGCAGCAGCCTCTTTCTGGATTGGAGAGGAAGGCTGCCAGTGGGCCATTTGGTCCTTCTGGACACCTGTTTTGTTGCTTACTGCTTNTGCTGCCAGCTTCCTTCCCTTCACCCTGAAATGATCAGGACACTGGCATCTGATCAGATGACCCAGGTAAAGAAGTGGCAGTCGCCTACAGAAGGGGGAGAGTGCTGGCAGGAAGGGTGGGAGGGATGCCAGGTGCCAGTGTCAGTGTGCCTGGCACCAGCCCTCTTCCCCCAATCTGCTCTCATGGCTCTCATCTCTGCTAACTTGAGGCTGCTGTTTGGAGCTATGAAGTTCTGATCTAATTGTGGCACACTCCTTTCTGTCATTTCTTGAATTATTTGGATTGCTGTTCTGGTTCCATCTGTTCTGATTGTAGAGATTTGACCTTCTGTGAAGGTTATTAACGACGCAATTTGGTAGATGAAGACTTGGAAATAAAAGTTGATTGTGTTTGTCGTATTCCGGCAGTATAAAAAGACTCATTGCCCTCACCTCTAGTTCCCTCTTCTTCCTCACATTGAGTTTCTCACGTGAAGGCTGGGTCAATTTGAGTTTTCAGGCCCATCTGGAGCCCAAACAAATAGTATTTGACCAGCTTNAGTCTTTTCACCAGTGGTATGCAGGCTTCTTTTTCAGACAGCTGACCTCCTAGACTTCTGTCTTACAAACTGAGTCTCAGCTCTCCCAAGGCCCNACTGTGTGCTCAGATATCTGTGTAGCAGCATATTGACAAGAACAGACCTTGAGGGCTGACCTTGTGAATGAAGGCTGTTACTGGCAAGTATGACATCTTTAGCAACTATGGCATCTGTGTCTGGTCTCTCTTTTCATGAGACCTGTCTCTTATACACATCTAGATGTGTATAAGAGACAGCTGATGGAGTGAATAGGGCAGGCTTGATCTAAAACTGTTCATGATCAAATGCTAAATCTGGTACTTCTTACTTGTGATTTTAGAAGTGTTTATCCCGAGTCTTACTTCTTCATCTGTAAGTTAGGGGTGCTATTTCTGGTTTTATAAGCTTATAATGATTATATGATCCACTGTATGTAAAATCTCTAGCCTGTTTCCAAGTCCAAGTCACATTCTTTCTGTTCTTTGCTTGGTCTTTTCCATTGTGGGCCAGGCCTTCTTAACTATCCAAAGTTTCTTCAAGAGGGGATTAAAACATTGGACAAAAGGGTCAAAATCCAGTAATAGCTGCTATTGTTCCTCTGTCCCAATTTTCTAGCTAATCCTATGGGCCATATGGTTTCATGTGTAGCCTTGTGAAATAAGTTAGTGGCCTTTGGAATCCAGAGTCTTCTGTTTCCAATTTGTTTAGCTCAGCAATGAAAATAACATTTGTTGCTATTAAATTGGTCCCTGGGGGCTGTCTTCTTTTTCCACTGTGCAGCTATGAAGCACATTATTGTATTAGGCAAAACTCAGCAGAGCTGAACATGTTTTTAACCAGAAACTCTGAGACCTGGCATCAAAGTTGCTTAACCCATACCACGCCAACCACAGGTCACATGACAATTCGATCATGGACGATCCACACGCAAATTCNGGGTGCAGGTTCAGTATCCAAAGAGAAGATTAAGGAGATAATACATGGTGGATGATTTTGCCCTCCAGAGCAGTATTTGATGCCATGGAAAAGGAAGCTTATATGCATTTTGGTGTTGATGAACTGGATCTGGTTGGCCACATCTGCTGGTGGACTTGATGGTTCTTACGGGTTTCAAGGAGTGTTCAAAGACAGTTTTACAGATGTCATAAAGTGAATGGAAACTCTTTCTATAATTTCAAATAATAGCTCTCTGGAGGCTTTTGAGCTTATTGAAAGAGCCTCTGGTCAGCTTAAATTGCCCCAGGTTTCTGTTCATTAGGTTACAACCCTCTGAAATAGTTAGTCTTAATTAGATTGAGGGAGGCATTGATTTTCATTGACACATTAATATTAATATTCCAAGTTGGAATATGCAAAGGATGGAAAGAAAGGAAAGAAATGCCTGGTAGTTTCAGGAATGATCCTAATGAAGGGATCTGAGCGATTGGCCTCTGTTCCTCACACCATACTTAATGATGGAGCACNCTGAATGTCTTAAGTGAAAGCTTGGTCTNCCCGGCTCTCCCCATACTGGTGAGATGCTGAGCTTCNATGGCCCTATCCCTAAATGTAAAGCAGTAATAAGTTACAACGTTGAGTCAGTGCTACGGTTCTCATCAGATCAGAACCACTGAACCTTGCTTGGGCTGTGTTTCTAACACAGAGGTCAGGGAGCTGTGGCCTGTGGCCAGCTTTTGTGCAGCCTTGGGAGCCAACAGTGGTTTTTATGTTTTTCAAGGACAAATACTGAACATTCAACATAATAAGCCTGTATCACTTAACGAAGCCCCAGATATTTACTGTTTGGTCTTTTATAGGAAAAGTGGTGTATTAGTATATTGTGCATGAGCTATTTCCCTCTGTGAGCTTAGTTTGACCATTATAGATTCTGTCTATTAAGGTCAGCACAGTGGAAGAGTAGAACAGCTGTGAGTTTCAGAGCTGGACAGTCCAGCTTCTACAGCCGTCTTCCCTGACTTTTCTGGAGAACACAGGGGATTAACTTACATCCTCCAGATGCCAACTTCTTTGGGGTTGTTGTGACCCAGTTACTTGTGCTTAGTATGAACAGATGATAATTTTCAGTCAAAAATTAGTAAGCCAGGGCTGGCATGCATATATATATATATATATATATAAAGTCAGTAGCGTGCTTGCCTAGCCTACACAAAACCATTGGATTTTGTTCCCAGAACCACATAAAACCTCATAAAAATTAATCCCAGAATTTAGGAGGCAAAAACAAGAGGACCAGAAGCTCAAGATCATCCTTCATCTCTCTCTCTCTCTCTCTCTCTCTCTTTCTCTCTCTCTCCACACACACACACACACACACACACACATATATATTTAAAAGTAGTAAGCCACCTATAAAGCCCATTCTACATGGATAACTGTAAAAAGATTATAGCTGATTTGTCTGTGAATGGGCCTTTGTGAGTCCCAGAACTTGCTGGGTGCTCAGTATCTTAGTTAGGGTTTTCTATTGCTGTGAAGAGACATCACGACCATGGCAACTCTTAAAAGGAAAACATTTAATAGTGTGGCTCACTTACAGTTCAGAGGGTCGGTCCATTATCATCATGGTGGGACATGGTGACGTGCAGGCAAACATGGTGCTGGAGTTGAGAGTCCTATATCTTGATTGGCAGGCAACAGGAAGTGGTCTGAAATACTGGGCGTGGCTTGAACATGTATGAGACCTCAAAACCTGCCTCCACAGTGACACATTTCCTCCAACAAGGCCACACCTACTCCAACAAAGCCANACCTCCCAATGGTGCCACTCCCATTGGGGACCATTTTCTTTCAAACCACCACACTTGCTGTGGGCACTAAGTGACCACCACCTTCCTAATGCCTCAATTCCCAAACAATCTTCAGTAATGGTGTTGCTGGTTCTCCTCCAAAGCTGGTGCTTGCTTCAGACCTTGACAGGGGCATGTCTCTCTCTGCTCACTATCCTGATGCCTTCNATTTCCCTCAGCAGTGTGCAGTTGCTCATGTCTTTGGACTTTCACACAGAATACTTACACTAATGTATATAGGCATTTGGACCTTTGATGGTGATGTGCAGTCAAAACTGTTCTCTTCATGCCTCNCCCCTTTTNTTTTTAAGAGGTAATGTGTGCAATTAATTAGGTAAAAATAATTTGGTCCTTCTTTTNGGGATAGGCTCTCACTGTCGTTGACTGGACTCAGCAGTCCTCCTGTNTGAGCACCCCAGAGAGCTGTGATTCCTCATGTGCTCTGCTGGGCTTGCTCCTTCTTCAACAGCCCCCCTCCTAGGTTGTCACTGTCATTTCAAGTAACTTCAGGTAAGGGATGTTCTTTACTTCTGTATAGAGTGAAGCTGACAGCATTTCTTCTTTGTACCTGGGTGTCTCAAAAACCTGGCATTTGGGATGAGAACATCTGGGTTCTGTTCAGTGGAGACTGAGGCTGTGGGTGGAATTTCAGGAAAAGCCCTCTGCTTGCTACTTGGACATCTGCGGCTGGGAAGTTCTCTCTCTATGTAGTTATGCTCTGCCTGGCTTCTCAAAGACGTGTTTGGTTCACTTGTTCCTTTAGAGCAGCATTAGCAGATGAGGTTGAGTGAGTATGCAGAGCTGTTGAGAGGGAATGTAGATCATGTCTATTTCTGGAGCACCGTTCCCAGGATTCTCTATTAATATGTTATTTACATGTTTTGTAAGGATTGTTTTTTCTTTTGTTCTTAGCTACTGTTAATAAACAGTTTACATACTATTAATCAATAGTTTATGTTGTTGAAGGGCAAAATGGCTTTTTTTTNCCTGAATTGTTTTGATAAACTGGAGTTTTCTGTATATGAGCTGTCTCTTATTGATGCCATTGAGACTTAGAAGTGCTAATGTGACAAGTTTTATGATATTGGATTTCGTCATGATTAAAATAGTCTATTAGAATTTTTTTTTACATTTATTGTGTGTGTGAGTATGGGTGGGTATATGTGCTATGATGTGTGTGTATGTGTGTGTGTGTGAGAGAGAGAGAAATTGAGTCTGTTCTCTCCTTCCATCATGTAGATTCTGGAGATTGAACTTAGGTAATCAGCCTTGGTGGCNAGCACCTTTACCCACTGAGCTGTCTCACTGGCCCCCAAATACTCNACTTTTAAAGTTCTCCAAATCATGGAGCAGCAATAGACTTGCAGCTTTAAAAAAGTTATTAAGCAGCAGTTGTCTTGGCCGTCATTCTGCTTATAAACTAAAATAAATACATTTTTTGCATTGTTCCACAAACATAGAAATAATATTCTGCATCCTCTCATAAATCTAGAACAAACTAAGCTATTGATTTAGCTTCATATGGGTATTTAGGCCACAGATTTAAATTTCAAATCCCAAAATGTTATGTTCTCATGCCTTAGCCTTAGCGAGTAAGAAGCACAGGGGGTAAACCTGAGACAGTGGAAGTCAGCACACACTGTCCGCTTTCTCTGGGAAGCAGTCCTTTCGACAGCTTGCCTGCATGCAGCTGTCTGATCTGAAACACGTGAACTGGGTGGCAGTATTCGTCACAGGTTTGAGGAACAATATAGATCGATGGGCAAGAGGAGGCTTTTGTTTTCCGGGGCATTTTGCTTTTCTGCATAGCATCTGGAAACATGTTTCAACTTGTAAGATCACAAAAGTAAGGTAAAGGCACCATTCAGAAGGAAGGCACAGGGCTGTGACTGTAGCTCGGTAGAGGAGCAGGTGCCTCATGTGCACGGTGCTCTGAATTAGATCCCCAGTAACACACACACACACACACAGACACACAGACACACACACACACACACACACACAGAACAAAACAAGAAAACCAACCAAACAAAACAGTGACTAAAAGCAGATGCTGGCGGAGCTCAACCTGCTCGCTCCAAGGAGCTGCCTCTTTCCTCCCATCAGACCTCATTTCCTGGGTTCCCCTCGGCAGGGCTGTGTCTTCGTATTTAGCTGGGCAGCTGGGTCCTGCTGGGGTGTGAACAGTAGATTCTGCACAGACCAGGTAGATAGGCCTTGGTGGACTAGCTTCGGCTGTGAACTAGGAGGAGGATGTGCCAGAGACTGAAGGCGCTATCTCGGGCCTACTACAGCAGCCTCTGTACCCTTCTTCTTGTTATTCCCAGTCCTGTTTTATTTAGCCTTAAAGATCTGACTCGAATGCTCCTTCATGGGGTTATGTCTCATTCTTCCATTCCAACAGAATGTTCTCCAAGCATAACTTTTTTTTTTGTGGAGCCTAAATTTTTTCCTAGTCTAATAAGACTGGAGAATGCCTGAGAGTTACAGCTGCCTTTCAGAGCCCTTGGCCCTCTGGCATGTGAAGAGCTGTGGGAATCCTGCTCCATCCAGGGCTAACACATTTTTGCTCAGTAAATACTCTTGCAGGGCATAACTGTTCTTATTGGCTCAAAATATCTGACATTCCGCAGGGAGAAGTTCTTCCCTGAAGCTGTGAGGAGTGTCAGATTTCTGGGATATAGTNGCAGAGAAGGGGAAGTGTGAAGAAGAAATAAAGAGAAAGTGTTGTTTGCTAAAACAAACCAATTTACATGTTGCCTAAGGCAGGGCTCTGAATAAGGGCCCTCCGTCAATTCTGTGGATAGAGACCAGGGCAGTGAAAACAAAGTACCCTGGCTTATTTCTCCCTAGGAGAAATGTTTCAGTCAGATGCCCTACACCGAAAGGATAAGACATCTTACAGAAATATGTCATCCAGGGAGCCAAGACCGTCTTTCTCACATACCTCCTTTGCCTTCTGTGTTCTCACAAAACTGTGCTGTCAGAGGACATAGACATACACGGAGCCTCTGATTTGCATAGGGCTCCCAGTTTTGCTTCAGTCAAGAAGGAGCCAGAGTTGTTTTGAAACACCTTGATTTCCATAAAATGACTGCTTTCTTGCTAGGAAGCTCAGGCTGATCTGTGTCTTAAGCTTTCCCTGCCTCTGCTGTAAGTTCTGGGCTCTGCCTTTTAAGACTAAGGGATCTTGGGGGATGGGAGGATGGGTTGTGGGTAAGCCTGAGTGTAACAGGTAAGCCTGATAGACAGCGATTTTGGTGGTGGTTGTTCAACTGAGGTCTTTGTGAGAATGGTGAGAATTGTTTTCCTTTGAAACATCAGAGCCATGCAATGAAATATGAAAGAAAATTCATTTTCTTTTGAAGACATAAATGTAGCCTAAGAAAATATAGTTAAAATATGAGACTTAAGGAAGTTACAGAATCTAAATTTTTTTTTAGACCAACTAAATACAGGCTCTGTAATGATGGGATATTTTTGGTTTGTGTTAAAAATGTCCCCAAATTCTTTAATTTTATATCAAGAACAGAGTTCTTTTCTGTCTTGAGGAAAATCCAAGGCCCAATCTAGCTTCTGATGGGATGATGGAGGTGGGAATGGATTGGTGGAAGGGGGGGGGCGGCGCTCAGGTGATGTCGTGCCACATCAGTGGGCAGCAAATTAGCTTTGTTCTCCCATGAGGCCCTGTTATCAGATCTGAGAGCGGGCTTGGCTTCTCTTTTGACCTTATTTTGGACTTGTAGTGAGAACCTTGGCTACACAGTTATTCCACAGCTAATTTTCCTTCCTTTTACTCCCCATTCTGTTATGTCTGAGTCTTTTTTTTTCCCAGACAGGCTTTCTCTGTGCGGGCTTGGCTTCTCTTTTGACCTTATTTTGGACTTGTAGTGAGAACCTTGGCTACACAGTTATTCCACAGCTAATTTTCCTTCCTTTTACTCC